>JASDQU010372090.1:152542-164625 GCA_032191745.1 Picea mariana | reverse complement strand
TTAAACAATTTGGTCAAATTTATTCACTAACTAACCTATCTACTTGGCTAAGATTAAAAAGTTTAGCCAAGTCTTATTCACTAAGCCTATAAACATAAATTTAAAAGACCTGACCATGATTAAACTGTATGGATAAAGTCATTGTCATTGCATGGGGATTTTATCCATTTTCTTTTATGCTCTCTTTTATTCTTTTTCTTTTCTTTCTTTTCTTTTTCTTTTTTCTTTCTTTTTCTTTTTTTTCTTTTCTTTCTTTTCTTTTTCTTTTTTCTTTCTTTTTCTTTTTTTTTCTTTTCTTTCATTTTGAAAATAATTTGCAAGAATGAAATGTTATTTCCAACCAAAATACATCAGGAGTAAAAATATCCATTCACTAGTTGATACTATGAAATATAGGGTTATAACAGTTTCCTTTAAACCACTTGGTTGTTCTTTATTATTACTCATGTTATTTAGATATTGTGCTTGCGCATAGGCCTCATCAAATGTACTAGGTTTAAAAAACATCATTTTTTTTTGTAAATGACTATGTACAACACCTAGATACTTGAGGAGTGCATTTAGGTTATTGGGAAATACTCTTGCACACTTTTCCCTTCCTTCTATCAAAAGTAATGCCAATGGATCCATTGGTCCTCTTCGTACCTAATAGGGTATAACTCATACTTAATGAGGGTTTTAAACATATCCCAGTTAGTTACTGGGGATAACTCTCTAGCCTAAGTACCTCTATGTGACTTTCCTAGCAATTTTGGGCATGGTCCTCTAACTTTAAATAGGAAAATGATTTTTTTCTCTCTTATGCTATGTTATGAACACTGAAGTAAAACTTTAATTATTGCAACCACTGATTCAACTTAAAAACACTAATCTCACCTTGGTAGGGCCTTATGTCCACTTTTGCTTCCACTTTAAACAATAATTGGGAATAACGGATGGCACTACAACAACTTCTTTTTTTCTCTTTCTGTTTTTTCAACTCTTTTTTTGGTTCTTTTTAATCTCTAGATTTATCATCCGATCTAGCTTTTGAGTTAGAGCCACCAAATTCTCCAAAAGTTCCAAACTTGTTCTCTAACATTGCCACGAGGATGGCCATGTTGCTAGAGATGTCAATGACCTATTCTTCTAGCTTTAAAAATATTTTTTTTGACTCATTTGATGGATTCTTATTGTATTTATCTACCATGGATAAGCTTTTCATACTCTACATGAATTCCTAGATCTTGCAACTTCCTACAAAAACCCTAAAGAAAGTTTCTCTAATACCAATATGATTTGTAAACTATTGTGGATATTCCACTGTAATAGTTTATCACAACAGATCTTACAAGTTTTTGTTGAAATTTTGGTATGCTCGTTTAAGCATAGACAATGTCACATCATTGTCACCCAACCATAGGAATTCACATATGCGACCCCCGAGCACACTAACCTTTACTTACAATAATTCTGGCAAGCCTACTTTAGAACCAACAGATAAAACCTAGCTGCTAACTGTAGCAACAACTCAAGACAAGTAGAGTTCTACTTCTCCAATGGTATCGCACAAGATAGAGAGTCTCCATATCCAAAAAAGTGTCATACACAATTGCAGCAGCGACAACTGCACTACTCTCTCAACCTTGCGTCATACTTAGCAAGAATATCACCAAGAGTTTCACCAAGATAATCACCAATAGAATCACTTGATAGCAATAGAGAGAGACCATGACCAAGAGATGACTATACGCCCTTATTCCTCCTTGCAGCTGAAACTGCATCTCTCCACAAGACTTGCACTCTAACTGGGTATCCAAATGAGCTAAATTTTCCTCTATTTATATTAATTTGTCTAGTGACTTTTCTGGCTGGGTCGACCTGACTTTCTGGTAATTATATTTTTTGTTTATCATTTTCCTGTGGAAGATAATATTATAATATTATTTATTCTGCTACGTCGACTTGTCTTCTAGGTTTTCCACACACCTTTTTAATGATTCACTTGCTTCCATAATATTCTATTCTAAGTCATAGGTTACACCTGGAGGTTAATACCTTCTGCCGCTACCAAAACATTAACAATTTTTACAATATTTTAATATGTAGTGCTTTACTTAAGATTCAAATTAAATTTTTCTTTCTCAATGCATGAAAATATTGAGATAATTGAAACTAAAATAAAAGAAGCTAAGTGAATAACACACCATCCACACAATAAACACAAGATGTACCTTGGGAAAACCTAGTACGAGAAAATTGTAGTTAGAAAATGAGGCCTATACTCTCTTTTCTTTTTAGTTTTGAAATGAAAATACAAATAAAGGGGYACTCACAATATAGTTGTCATGCAGTCTAGCTATTTGGATCTTCTACTTCCTCTATTCTGCTACAATATCCCACTTCTAGATTCTTTATTCAACAATTGTTTAATACACAATACAATAAGAATGGAAACCCTTCCTATCATAGTGGCCTAGTATTTAACATGGCCTAATAACCATCTAGGGTTTGGTTTAGGGTTTTTGCATGCTTCAATCCCCAATTAATGTTAGCATTTTGGACCCTTCAGAATATTCTTGAAAGTCCATACATGAATAGCTCCACATGTGTGAGTAATGTGTGCTCACATGGCATCCACTTAGTAAAGAATGACATATCAACTTGAGGGACACATAACTTATGTGTACAAACTCCAATTGAGATTATATTCACACTATTGTAAAGCTCTCAATGTGTCGAACAACGATGAGAAGATGAGAAGGTTTTTTGCAAATTTTTGACCCCCCGAAATAACTTTTTAAGGCCTCAAACGAGGTCCAAAGGGTTCTAGACTCCAAATAATCAAAGTAGGATCTGCCCCTAAAGTGAACCCTACGAGTCAATAGTTCCAAATTTTCCACCCATAGTACCACAATAGATGGCGGAATATATAATGATCCATTTTAGATCATTATTTATATTCCTTGATTGCAACATACCTCATCAATATCAAAATTGGATATCAAAGCCTCATCAATCTCCCTTTTCACTATCTCCAGTGAGCCTAATGAACATAAATTAGAATATCTTCAATGCATGGCAGAAAAGGACCTGAATATCTATCCTAATTCTATGAAATTTTATATAAAGATATATTTCTAGAAGCACGTGGTGGTTGCTATTACTAGATGTGCCTGTACAATAATTTGTAAAATTGACCACATAACCTATTGAAGTTCCAAATTGAAAATTCTTGTAAAAATTAATCACATAACCTATTGAAGTTTCACATTGAAAATTCTTCTACTGTATTTATCTCTAATCTTCTTCTAAATTATATTAGACTTTAAATTATTTTATTCAATTTTTTTATAAAATTTATTTTGTTGTGAAGAACATCGTTCTCTTGTATTAAAAACTTGTTTTTTCAAACCATTATATTGTTTTATTACTATTCCATATTCAAGCCCAATACAATACATTTATATAGGTGTTGTGAGATCCAACTTATTCCAAACTTAGAGAGAGATTGAGAGAATATCCCAACTCTCTCTAAGAAACCCAAACCAATTCTAAAGTAAGCATTAATTCTAACAACCTCCCTTACATCATGAAGAATAATACTAAAATCAAATAGACATATGATCTATGTTTCGTATAGTCTTCATCAACATCTTGATCCACTTATGAAATCTCATAGACAACGCCCTTTCTCACAACCATTCATTCAAGCTACCACTTGATTCATTGAAGACTCAATTGCTTATGACCATCAATTCTGTACCTATAATGATTAACAAGTCTTGACATACTTCCATCTATCAAAGTAAGTGGCTTGTTGTATTTTCCAAAAAAAAAGTTTTGATACTCAATCATTTTGTTGAAACTGAATGTATCCAACAATGAATCTTACACATGACCATTTTTACAAACACACAATGATCACATACTATACACATGTCGTTGTTCTTGGGTTACCAAATAATCCAAGAACCATAAGTTGTAACAGACTATAGACATAACCAAATTGGTGATGTGTTTTTGTGGCACTGCATACATCAAGAACCACTAGCTTAAGTTAAGTTACCCTGTTCTATGAGTGGCTCTTCATAATTCATTTTAATTGTTTTACAAATAAAAATAATGCTAATAAATTGAACACAATCCCTTTCCTTAAAATTTAATATAACTATTTTCTCTATTCTTAAAGAAATCCATTCAAAAAACATAAATCAGACTTGTGTGCCCATGGGCTGCACCTTTTCCTTTCTTTCTGTTCACTAATAATCTTATATTTCACAACTTCTCCATGAGGACTGAAATCCTCGTGCAGGCTCCCATCCTTGGTGGACCATGAAAGCCCTCCAACGAAGCATCAGAACTCAACATTTGTGCTTGAATATACATATAGCATGCTTGTGAACTTAGAATAATATGTTATTATGCAATAATGATGTTATGTTAATTGAGTATGACTAATGATGGATTATGTATTCAAGAAAAATGATATAGCATGGTTAAAATTGTGGATGTTTCTACTACTTATATTGATGTAAGACCCATGAGGGTGGTGGGAATGGTGATCAAAAGGATGGAGGTGGAAGATTGTAAGATTATACAAATACCAATTGATCAGGTAGAATCAAGTAGGTTGATAAAAACCATGCAAGTATGCATTTGATTGCTTCCAATGTTGAAGGGAATTGAGGTAAGAATTCCCTTAGTTAATTTTTCAATATTTAAATTGATATGTAACTACCCAAAGCCTAGAGTGTGTAAATATTGTTGATTCTAGAATGCATTTAAATAAAATTTAGTTGCATATTCTGCTATGATTGGTTATGGGATCATAACCAGGTTAATTCAGGAGACATACTCATGCAATGAATAGCGATAGTCATGTGTTAGACCATGATATGGTTGGATATGGAAGGAATATAGTGCTATGTGAGTGCTCAATGGTTTCCCTTTATAACTGATGTTTGGACTGCAACCTATTTGCCGACACTCAAGAGGACTTAGGAATTATATTTCCTCGTGTTTTGTATGGGTTGAAGAGGAAGGTATCCAAATAGTAAGGAAATATTGGAAAGAGCTCGAATGATGTGTTGAGGCACTGGCCAGACCTTGCAATTCATCATGGTTGAATGTATGACATAGTTATGTGGTATTATGTAGTCAATGCAGGGATGCATTGTGTAGATGTGGCCATGGGTATTGGCACCTTGATTTTGTTATTTTATTGGTAATTATTTGTTATATTATAAAAATAAGGTGGTGATGAAAACACATAATCATGGATAACTATACTATATTTAATATGATTACTCGATGAAGGTGATTGAATTGTTGTTGTTACAATTCTGAGATCAGTTTTTGGAGTTGTTGAAAATGTTACAAGTGTATTAAAGTAATTATTGAATGCATTTTGGTAAATGCATGTATATATTATATTGCACAGAAAAAATTATGCTAACAACTAAAATGATGTGAGTATTTCTAACTCGTGAAGTTGAGAACACTTCAAGAGCCGTTAGATATTGCAAAACGAAAGTTGCAGGTTAAAGTAGTTATATGATGATAAATTATAGAAAAGATTTGTTAAGGGGATAGAGTAATACAAATATTTTTGGATAGAAGAAATAAAATATTGGCTGATAATACATGTGTAGAGGATCATGGGCTCATTATAATTAATATTTGGATTAATGGAAGTGAATGAATTATTGTTGTAAACAATTCTGAGATCACTTTGTGAATTTTTGAAATTGTTGCCGTGAAAATATACATATGGATGATACTAACAACTTGTTTGGTTGAGTGAAGATTGAGGAAAATTCCAGGTGGAGTGGTATTGGGTTTGGAAATAATGTAATCACATAAGGAATATTATTCTCTACTATTGGAAGAGCCAAACTTTATGAGCAAAATCTCATGTTTGGAAACTTTGTTTTTCTATATAAAACAATTTTGGAAATTGGAATTTAAAAATTACTAAAAAAATTATTTGGCTACGTGTAAATTGAGGAAATTGTAGGTATAATGGTCCTATATATGGCAGGGACATAATCCATATGGAATAATGATATCTAGAGTTGTAGAGCCAAACATTATGAGCAAAATATTCATGCTTGGGAATTTTATTTTCCTATATAAAATAGATTTCAGAAATTAATAGTTACAATTTGTTATGTTATTCTAACAGTTTGTGTGGTTGAATGAAAGGTTGAGGAAATTATAGGGAGAATGGTCTTGGGTATGGAAAGTATGTAATCCTACACACAATACCATTTCTTGTTTCTATAAGAGCCAATAATTATTAGAAAAATCCTCATGCCCGGGAAATTTTATCTCTTGTATATAAACATATTTGAGAAATTAAAAAAATGTTATGATATGATAAAAATTGGTTTGTCTGATTGAAGGTTGAGAAAATTGTTATAATAATGGTATTGGGTGACGCCTGCAGCTGCAAGAGACAAACAGATTATGATCATGAAGCCCATGCCTAGAAAATTTTGTTTTCCAATATAAAACAGATTTGACATTTATGATTGAAAATTGTTATAATGATATCTCATGATGACTGTACGTTTGTAATATAGATAAGATGTTAGATATGGAATATGGAAGCTCGAGAAAATATCACTAGACAAAAATCGATCTCAATGATGAAGGCATAAAATGAAGAAATTCCAATGGACTTGTTTTGGTTGGATTTCCTGGAGATGCAGCTTTGAAATTTCCTGGTCGAGTGCATCAGAGCCCTGGAGAGAAGTGGAACATCCTAAGGGACTGTATGGAAGAAAAAGGGGTTCATTTATTTTGTTTGTGAAGGATAATAGGGAAGGAAAGATTGTAGGTTGGAACTACTGCCGGAAATATAAATTATGAAGATCATTATGCATGCTTTGGGTCAACATGCCTATGTATGCATGTTTTATTTTAGTCCAGAGTGCCTATGTATATAAGAAATTGACTATATTTTTTGTGTAGATTAAAATCCAGAGTGCCCATAATTGTAAGAACTTCGGTATGGTGTTGTGCACTAATGATAGTTCCAAAATAAGGGGAGGGGGATGTAACACCCTAGGTTTGATCCCTATAAATTAGAATGTATTATGTAATTGTGACTTAGGCTGGTGAGTCGATAAAGTTGGAAAGGGGTTGGAGTGCCTAGAAATTAAATACACACACACACACACACACACACACACACACACACACACACACACACACACATTGTTGGCTACAAGATGGACAAGGACAAGAGATAGGGGGCTAAAGGGGCTAAGTATTTTTATTATATTTTATTTACACATTTTGGTTTTAATTGAGAAAAGTGGTTACATGAGCTTCTTGGGGAGGCCATGGGGTTCTTGGTTCTTGTAATTATATAAACCCTAGATGTGAGTTGTTTGGTTGTTGTTCTTTGTTCTTCTCCATTTTACTCTTACACTCCTTGGTATTCTTCCTCATTCACTCTTTGTAATCCGTGTTCTCTTGGTTGGAGCATGGAAACGAATGGTTGGAAAAGAGCAATTAGGATATGGATGTGAGGAATTACAGATCATTCCATGTTGGAATGGATGCATATGGGCATGAGATTGATGGTATTTCTAAAAGAATTGTCACAACTGAGAATGCTTGGAGTTTTCTGCATGGATATTTTCTTAACAATAGCACTGGAGCTCTAGAGAGAAATGGAACAACCTAAGGTACTGCATGGAAGAGAAAGGGGTTCAATTATTTGGGTCATGCAGGCTGAAGGGAAAAGAGAGATGGGAATTAGGATTTTTGTGTGGTTTGCAAAACCCGAGAGATAATTATCCAACTTACGTGTGTTTTAGATTTGGCCTAGGATCGATCCTTGTGGATTCATAGCCCTAGCTCAGGGGTGACCTATTGTTGAGAATTGGAACAACAATGTCTATGGTTGGTAGGAATGTCCTTGGTTTGCATCATTTTGGTGATGGTTTAATTAAAGATAATCACTCTTGGTGTTTTTTGTATATTTATATTTCGTTGTGTATTATTACTATCTCTAAGATTCATATTTTGTAATGTCTGTACTTGCTGGATTATTGCTGTGAATGGAACATTGTTTCTTTCTTGGATGGTTAAGCATGAATCTTGATTATTGAATGCGTATTTATTGCATTCTTTCATTCTTTATTTTGAATTAATTATTATCATAATTTGAAATCAATTTTGAAGTGAATTTTTGGCATAATGTCCCAACCTATGGGTATCTAGGTACGTTACACATAGTTGAACTAACATTTCATTTGGTGTTAGTGTGGTTTCTCATTTTATGCAAGACCCTACATAATGTCACTGGAAATAAGTCAAACGAATTTCCCTCTATCTCAAGGGTACCACTCAATTTGGTATCAATTATTGTCGAAGTTCATATTCGTTGGATCGATTCAATAACTTCGATTGGGATGGAAACAATGATGTTTGGAAGTACACTTATGGTTGTGTGTTTCTCTTTATCATTGGACCGTTGGTTTTGTCATGAAAGAAACATAAGGTAGCTTCTTTGTCGACTATAAAAGAAAAATATTTTGGTGTCATTCAAGTAGGTATTGAAATAGTATGGATCCGCCAACTTCTGGGAGAACTTGGATTTCATGTTCATACCTCAACTAAAATATACTATGATAATAAAAGTGCTATACAGGTTGTTGACAATATTGTTTCTCATAATAAGATTAAGCATGTTGAGCTCCATGCTCACTATTTGATATATTTGGTTCATGACAATGTTGTCTCTCTTGAATATTGCAGAACAAATGATCAAGTTGTTGATATCTTCACCAAACCCTTAGCTAGATGTATCAAGGTCCATATGATGCTTGGGCTTCAAGAAGATGAAATTATAGGGGGTGTCATGATGATGTCACTTCACCTCCTGAATCTTCGGAGACGTGTACTGATGGGGGCGTGTTGGAACATCAATCATTGATGGTTCATCAAAATTATCTTAGATTCAGTTGGTTGGGAGGTCGACCTACATATGGAAACAATCGGTTGGGAAATCGATTAGAACTCTACATCAGTCAGTCGAGTATCTCGAGTGGTATATTTATGGGTTGACATGTCCTTGGAAGTTTATATCATCGGGTTTTCAATGGAGAACCTCCAGTCCTTTTCATGAGTCAAAGAAATATTCAAGAAAGGGGAGTAGGGAATATTGATGAGATAAATTCCATTTTGGATCAAGGTATTTTTGACAGAGGAGGGGATTCTAGTTGTTCCCTCATGTGAGATGGAATCCTAAACCCATGCACTTAGGGTGGGGATATCTTGGGGCAGGTTCATGACCTAAGAAGTGGAATGAGCTCTTTGACATATGGGGGAAGAGAAAACAACAAGAAGTGAGACCACCCTGAGGATAGCTTCCATAGTTGAGAAATGGTGGAGGGGAAAGGTAAAGTGAGTAGTGAAGAATTCTGAGGTGTTTTGAAAATAAATCGTACCCATAGGATGGATGAAATAAAGTTGGAGGAGTTGTATAAGTTTCAAAGAAAAGAAAGACTAGTCAGCCTAAGATTGTAGGAAAGAGAAGCATAGAAAGAAAAAAGTCCCATCGAGAGTGGAAGAGATGAGGAAGGCTTAGAAGTAATAGAGGACGAAGAATTTCTTGATCTTGCGAAAGAGAGAGAATATTTAGCCCTGATCTTAGGAGGAGATGACCATGAAGTGGAGCAGCTTGCTTCGGTACAAGAAAATGAGACCTCCCAGATCAAATAAACCCACCTAGAAGTCAGTGGAGCCTGCCCTGAGTCACCCATCCCCCAGGTGCCTTCAGTACCCTTGGTAAGATCAATACCCCATACTCATGAAAATTTTATTTTGTCGAATTTAGTCAGTTCAGTAGGACCTACATCTGTAAATAATGGAACGATAGTACCGTTTCCTAGAAAATTGCAACCAGGTCCATTAGGATTTATTTTGATAGGAACAAGAACACCAAGAATGGATGGAAACATATAAGGATCATTCACCTGATACCCATGATTATGGGGTAAAGGAGATGAGGAAATAGAAAAATATTGGTTTTTATGTGAGGCCATCTAGAGGTCGAGAGGGATCTTGGATGCCAATAGGTTAGTAGAATTTCAAAATACCTTGAGGGGTCATGCCCTCAAATGGTACATGAAAGATATTGAGCCTAGGGTGCAAGGACATGATTTTACCCTTGACCATGTGCACCAAAAATTCATTGTTGAATTCAAGCTACCCCAGTCATAACATCAAGCTCTCTTTGAGTTGCGTGAGATTCATCAGAGAGAGGGTGAGTCTGCATGGGAATATAGTAAAATGTTTAAGGACACTATTGGGAGATTGGAAAACCCAATATGTGAATACCATCAAAGGGAATGGTACATCCAAGGGTTTCTACCCTTAACATGAATCCCCTTGACGCAACAAAGAACAACCACACTGACAGAGCCTTTGGAGAAATCAATGAAGATTGAAGCCATGGCGAGATACCCAAGGAGCCTGAGGATAACCAAACCTCTGGTAGATTCACACATGTCAAATATCTAAGGACATATATCTGCACTCATCTAGAAGATCCAGGAATTAAATCTACTCAAGCCAGTATGACCTCAATTTTGGTGTACATGACTCTGCATAGAAGGGAACTTGGAAACTAAGTGTCTACAGATAAGAGGAGTGGGAAAAACCTCCTCAGTACCAATGGGAGGAGTTGTGCAGGTATCAAGAACTTTGCCATTTCATGCACCATTTCAATACAATGCTTTCCCAAGCACCCAACCCACTCGGAAAGTTGAATACTATTAAATCTGTCGAGCTCAAGGGAAAACACCAAGACATTGCCCCATCCTTCAGAAGTACGCACATGCACCCAATACAATACATTGTGAATTTTGCGGGAACATGATGCATGGTACAAACCAATGTAGGGCATTATATGCACTTGCTAACAGACTGGACTAGACTACATTCAGGATAAATGAAACACCCCAAGAACCCAAAATAGAACTTTTTTATTAGGGGGAAATATTTGAAAGGTACACATATATCACTGTTAAATCCCATAGAAACTTGTTGGATCATTGATCTGGAGAATTTTACAACTATTAAAAGTTGAAGAGACTAATTGGGCCTCATTGGCGGGTATAATTCCTATTGTTGAGTCAAGGGGAATTATGACCCCTCAAAAGGTCCTTCAAGGATCAACTCAACACAATGGATCTTCTTCGGATGACCCAAAAGGGATAGGAACACACCCTATGATCATATAAGGAAGAATAAGGATTATTGTAAAGAAAGTTCTGGAACAAGGGGATGCTACTTAGAGGATGAAGAGAGATAGTGATGCTTGCAAATTCAACAACATAAGTTTTCACCTTGGTTGTCCTCCTCATCCATGCCACCAAATGTTCTTTTATACCATTATCAAGGAACCGAGGAGGTTGAATTTCATTGTTTATGGGATAAGGGGAGGTTAGGAATGAGCCCAACCAAAAACCACGCCTGAAAATGTGAAATTATTTTATTTTTCACATTTTTTGAGGGCATTCACGAGTTGCACACTAGAAAAGCACAGGCATACACATTTTGCACACTGATGACCCGCGGATGGAAATAAAATTGTTGTTTTTTATATGAGTCTAATGCAGTAGGATGGGATTTACATTTGCAAGCTAGGGAAAATGACTGAGCCATCTAAAAAATGCAATGATGTGGAAAATTGTGGTATAACAATGAGTCCAAAAAATTACTAAATTAATAGTTTCACTTATTTATTCTCATATAAATATTAATTCAATTTTTTTTCAGGAAGATTGAAAAAATTCCAAAATACAATTGATGTGATATATGAAACATACTATAAGGGATGTCGAAAAAAGTGTACGAGGTGATGGTTAAAGAAATGAGCATAATTACATCATAGGAGGAACCATACTAACAACAATGTGCATCAAACATGTGTATTTTTATTTCTTTTCCATCTATCAAGAGTTTAGCTATCACATGGAATATCAATTTTAAATTGTTTTACTGTTGCAGAAAAGAAAACAAAATGGAACCCATTCAACACATAACATGGAATGATAAGGCAAAAAATGGTTGATCACAAA
>JASDQU010372090.1:134255-144681 GCA_032191745.1 Picea mariana | reverse complement strand
TCATAAGGATAGGGATGATTATTGATATGACTTTTTTTTTGTTACTATGCCTTTGATTTTGAAAGGAAAAACAGAAGATCATAAGGATAGCTATGAGAATCTGTTTTTATTTTGTAATTCATCATTAACTTCTGGGCATAATTCCCTCACGGGAGGGCCTAGAATATGTAAGTGTGCAGAGAGCGTTGTAGATTAATTTCTACAATAGAATAGAGACGTTGTAATTGTTTTCTGAAGCAAGATTTCACTCTCTTTGCATCTAGCCATCGTGGCAGCTATCCGAGAATTGTAGCTCGTGGAGGCGATTTCAAAACCTGTCAATATTCAACGAGTAATAACCATCACAGATCTTAGTGTTTTCTTTGCCTCAGTCGTTCAATCGACGAAGAATTTTCGATCAACATGACGTGTCAGCTACATGTGTATGGAGCGGTATGTCCCCGGTTCTCTTTGGTTAAGTTCATTTCTGGTTCTGGTCCTGTGCTCGGGGTTTCTTGCTCTCTCTTTATCTTCAGTCTGAGAAGATGGCTTCAACAAATGTTGAGTTCTTATGCTTCGTTGGAGGGCTTGCATGGTCCACTGAGGATAGAAGCCTGCAGCAGGTTTTCATCCTTATGGCGAAGTTGTGAAATCTAAGATTATTGGTGACCAGAAAGAAAGGAAAAGGTGCAGCTCATGGGCAGAGAAGTCTGATTTATGTTTTTTGAATGGATTTTTTTAAGAATAGAGAAAATAGTTATATTAAATTTTAAGAAAAGGGATTGTATTAAATATATTAGCATTATTTTTATTTGTAAAACAATTAAAATGAATTATGAAGAGCCATAGAACACAGTGACTTAACTTAAGCTGGTGGTTCTTGATGTATACATTGCCACAAGAACAGGTCACAGTACTTGTGGTTCTTGGAGTACTTGGTAATCCAAGAACAACTGCTGTTATGTGTATAGCATGTGTTTGTAAAAAAGGTTATATGTAAGATTGATTGTTGGATATATTCAATATCTAGACTGTATATAATTGGCGAATACAATGTGTTATGTACTTCCACAGATAGAAAAGTATGTCAACATACTTTGACAGATGGAAGTATGTCAAGTGGTCAGAAGCAATTGAGTTTTCAATGAATCAAGTGGTAGCTAGAATGAATGGTTGTGAGAAAGAGGGTTGTCTATGAAATTTCATAAGTGGATCAAGATGTTGATGAAGACCATACCAAACATAGATCATATGTCTATTTGATTTTAGTATTATGCTTCATGATGTAAGAGAGGGTGTTAGAATTAATGCTTACTTTAGAATTGGTTTGGGTTTGTTAGAGACACTTGAGATATTCTCTCAATCTCTCTCTAAATTTGGAATAAGTTGGATCTCACAACACCTATATAAATGTATTGTATCTAGGCTTGAATATATAATAGTAATAAAAAAGTATAATGATTTGAAAAAACAAGTTTTTTAATACAAGAGAATGTGTTCTTCACAACAAAATAAATTTTATAAAAAATTTGAAAAAAATAATTTAAAGTCTAATATAATTTAGAAGAAGATTAGAGATAAATACACTAGATAAACTTTCAATGTGAAACTTCAATAGGTTATGTGATTAATTTTTAGAACAATTTTCAATTTGGAACTTCAATAGGTTATGTGGTCAACTTTACAAATAATTGTACAAGCACATCTAGTAATAGCAACCATCACGTGCTTCTAGAAATATATTGATGTCCTTTTATGCCATGCATTGAAGATATTCTATTTTATGTTCATTAGGCTCACGGGAGATAGTGAAAAGGGATATTGATGAGGCTAGTCATGTATGGACTTTCAAGAATATTCTAAAGGGTTTAAAAAGCTAACTTTAAATTGGGGATTGAAGCATGCAAAAACCCTAAACCAAACCCTAGATGGTTATTAGGCCATGTTAAATACTAGGCCACTATGATAGGAAGGGTTTCCATTCTTATTGTATTGTGTATTAAACCATTGTTGAATAAAGAATCTAGAAGTGAGATATTGTAGAAGAATAGAGGAAGTAGAAGATCCAAAGAATAGAGGAAGTAGAAGATCCAAATAGCTAGACTGCATGACAACTATATGGTGAGTGCCCCTTTATTTGTATTTTCATTGAAAAACTAAAACGAAAAGAGAGTATAGGCCTCATTTTCTAACTACAATTTTCTCGTACTAGGTTTTCCCAAGGTACATCTTGTGTTTATTGTGTGCATGGTGTGTTATTCACTTCGCTTCTTTTATTTTAGTTTCAATTATCTCAATATTTTCATGCATTGAGCGAGAAACATTTAATTTGAATCTTAAGTAAAGAACTACATATTAAAATATTGTAAAAATTGTTGATGTTTTGGTAGTTGCAGAAGGTATTAACCTCCATGTGTAACCTATGAATTAGAATAGAATATTTCAGAAGCAAGTGAATCATTAAACAGGTGTGTGGAAACCCTAGAAGACAAGTCGGCCTAGCAGAATAAATAATATTAAAATATTATCTTCCACAGGAAAATGATAAACAAAAAATATAATTACCAGAAAGTCAGGTCATCCCAGCTAGAAATAAATAGAGGAAATTTTAGCTCATTTGGACACCCAATGAGAGTGCAAGTCTTGTGGAGAGTTGCAGTTGCAACTGCAAGGAGGAATGAGGGTGTATAGTCATCTGTTGGTCATGGTTTCTCTCTATTTCTGTCAAGTGATTCTCTTGGTGAAACTTTTGGTGATATTCTTGCTAAGTATGGCGCAAGGTTAAGAGAGTACTGTAGCTACAACTACTGCAATTGTGTATGGCACTTATTTTTTGGATATGGAGACTCTCTCTCTTGTGTGCTACAATTGGAGAATCAATGCTCTACTTGTCTTGAGTTGTTGTTACAGTTAGCAACTAAGTTTTATCTGTTGGTTCTAAAGTAGGCTTGCCAGAATTTTTCTAAGTAAAGGATAGTGTGCTCAGGGGTGGCATATGTAAATGCCTATGGTTGGGTGACAATGATGTGACATTGTCTATGGTTAAACGAGCATACCAAAATTTCAACAAAAACTTGTAATATCTGTTGTGACAAACTATTACAGTGGAATATACACAATCGTTTACAAATCATATTGGTATTAGAGCAAATTTCTTTAGGGTTTTTGTAGGAAGTTGCAAGATCTAGGAATTCATGTAAAGTATGAAAAGCTTATCCATGGTAGATAAATACAATAAGAATCCATCAAATGAGTCAGAAAATATATTTTTAAAGCTAGAACAATAGGTCATTGACATCTCTAGCAACATGGCCATCCTCATGGCAGCGTTAGAGAACAAGTTTGGACCCTTTGGAGATTTTGGTGGTTCTAACTCAAAAGATAAATCTGATGATAAAGCATGTGTACAACATTTGACACCAAGAAAAATATTTGAAGTTAAAGACAAACTAATGTAGTCATCCATAAACCGAATACTATAATCATAACCTTCCGTACTAATAATTCATTGAGTACCAAGAAAAATATTTGTAGTCAAAGACAAACTAATGTATGGTCATCCATAAACTGAATGCTATAATCATAACCTTCTGTACTAATAATTCACTGAGTACCAAGAAAAATATTTGTAGTCAAAGACAAATTAATGTATGGTCATCCATAAATAGAATGCTATAATCATAACCTTTAGTACTAATCATACCAATTTTACATAGAATTTAACAATAAAATCTAGATTTAGAGATTAGATACAGACAGATCATTGAAATAGGAATACTTTGAAAACCAGCTCACAACAATAGACATTCACTAAATAAACTCACACAGCAGTGAAATTAAGAGGCACATATCATCACATGAAGTGGTGAAAATTAGCAATGCATACTGATTCATAGTATCATTATGTAAATAAGGAGTACCTCTTGGTTAGCACTGGATGAAGAAACTCTTCCAACCGAAATCGCTGCAATCTTTAACGCTACGAGGAAAACAAGTATGGGGACGACCATTGTAGATCTCGTTGCTGTAAGTGGCAACAATCTTCCCTTCAAACACGAACTTGTATCCTCCCCGAAATTTTTCATCGATATTAGAACACCAGCATTTGTTGTATCGAACAGTTTGGTTATTACACCCTGCCGCTCCCCACGCTGTGATATCGTTTCCTTCCAATGGTTGGGCGGAGACTAAAATGAGGCATACCGATACAAACATCATGTATATGAAGCGCTTGGTTTCCATGGCAGCTGATTCTAGAACTGCACAACAAATTAAAGAATACGGGAGCGATTTGTGATTCCAAAAAACCCAAATTTATGGTGGGCATTAGGCCATAGTTGATAAAATGTGAAGCAAAGAATTCAAAGAAAGAACAGAGCATAAATAGAGTTCAGTATATTAGGAATGCAAGTGAAAGAGTACAATAGAAAAAGGGAAACTAGCTGAGCTAAATAGGCTCAAGAAAATCAAGAAAGATAGTACAACTGGTCAGGACAACTGGCAGTGTACAGTCAGACTGTCGAGGTTACATTATATTTAACACTCCCTCTTAAACTCAAAAGTTGCAAACATCATCACTGATGATGCCCAAGTGTTGTCTCTGAAAATCAAAAATGGATTTTCCCAGTGGATTTGTGAGGATATCTGCAAGTTGACCTCGAGAGCCACATAATTGAAGTGCAATATTACCATNCTGCCTCTATAGAAGATATTGATACAATTGGTTGCTTCTTTGATGCCCATGAAATCAGGTTTGTGCCTAGGTGAAAAACATGTCCTGAGGTGCTTTTCCTGTCATCAAGGTTGCCTGCAAAATCACTGTCTGTGTAACCAGAAAGATGGTGATCATCAGATTTAGTGTACCATAAGCCAAAATTGAGATTTCCTGCAACATATCTCAGAATTCATTTCACCATCTTCCAGTGAGAATCTTTGGGGGATTCCATGTATCTGGAAACAAGGTTGGTTGCATACGTAATATCAGGCCTAGTTGCTATAAGATACAACAAACTGCCTACTAAACTTTTTTACAGGGTAGGGTCCACTGTAGGGCCTTCATCTTTCTTGCTCAATTTTGTGCCTAGGGGTATAGGGGTTTCTGTTGGATTGCATTCGTCCATGCAGAATCTTTTGATGATGTTTGTTGCATACTTTTTCTGGCAGACAAAAAATCCTTTGGTTGATTGATCAACCTCAATCCCGAAAAACTATTTCATTATCCCAAGATCTGTCATCTCAAACTCAGATTGCATGGCATGTTTAAAATTGGTTAACTCAATATTTCCAGTATATATCATGTCATCAACATGTAAACATACAATCAAAATTTTACTGTGTTGATCTGTTTTGGTGTAAAGAGTTGGCTCATTTTGGCTTTTGCTGAAACCACTTTTGATCAGGTAAGTGTCAATTCTATTGTACCAAGCTCTTGGAGCTTGCTTTAAGCCATACAAGGCTTTCTTCAACCGATATACTTTGGTTGGCTACTCTTGGACTTCAAATCCAGGTGATTGATTGACATAAACTTCTTCTTCTAAGAAATCATTCAGGAAAGCTGACTTGACATCCATATGGTATACTTTCCATTTGTGTTGGGATGCTATGGCCAATCGAGTCCTTATAGTGTCTAATCTTGCTACTGGAGCAAAAGTTTCACCATAATCAGTACCTGGTTGTTGTGAGAATCCTTTGGCAACAAGTCTTGCCTTGTGTTTTTCAATCTAGCCTTTTTCATTGAGTTTAGTTTTGTAAACCCACTTGACACCAATACTCTTCTTGTGACTAGGAAAATCAACAAGATCCCATGTCTTGTTCTTCTCAATGGAGTCAATCTCTTGGTTCATGGCTTCAACCCAATGTGGCTCCTTAGCTTCTTCATTAAAAGATGTAGGTTGACATGACATTAATGCAAAAAGATTGTGTTGTTCAATGTCATCCAATTGCTGATGGATTTATCTCAAACTTCGAGTTCTTTGATTTTGAAGTTCAGAGGATGAGTCTCTTCTGGAAGTTGAGTTATCTTGAGAATTTCCAGGTTGTCCTTGTACCTGCAATCTTAGAAGAGCAGGTTGAGGTATTGGTTGTCCTGAATTTTTTGTGTTTTTAGAACTGAGCAACAATGTATTTTGACAGTCCATTTGTCGATTTTCAAATTCGTTCCAGAGTTGATTTTCCTAAAATTTTACATCTCTACTCAAAATTAGTTTCTTTGAGATTGGATTGTGAAGCCCGTAAGCTTTAGATGTTTCACTGTATCCAGTAAAGATGCATTTCTCACTTCTATCATCAAGTTTCTTCCTTAATTAGGAAGGGATGTGAGCGTATGTTATGCATCTGAATGTCCTTAGATGAGAAACATTTATCTTTGTCCTAGTCCATGCTTCTTGAGGGACTTTCATCTTTAGATTGGTAGTTGTAGATCTATTCAAGAGATAACCTGAGCATGCTACTGCTTCAGCCCAAAAAGTATTTGACAAACATTTCTCTTTGAGTAGGCTTCTTGCCATGTTCATTATTGTCTGGTTTTTCCTTTCAGCGACTCCATTCTATTGTGGAGTATACCTGGTTGGAGTTTGCATGATAATGCCTTGTGATTTGCAGAAATTTGCAAATTCATTGGAGTTGTATTCTCCTCCTCCATCTAACCTGAGAGCTTTTATATATTTGGCACTATGTTTTTCAGCTTCTGCTTTGAATTCTTTGAATTTTGCAAAAGTTTTAGACTTGTGTCTAAGAAAATAGATCCATCTTTTCCTGCTAAAGTCATCAATAAACGTTAGAAAGTAAAAACTACCACCTATGGACTCTGTTTGCATTGGTCCACATAGGTCAGTGTGAACAAGTTTGAGATGTTGTTTGGTTTGAGTGGAAGATTGTGGAAAACTAGTTCTCTTATGTTTTCCAAGTATGCAAGACTCACATGGGGAATTTTTCTCTTTGAAGATAGGGAGACCTTTGACCATGGAGTGCTTCTGTAGAAGACTTAGACTCTGAAAGGGTAGATGTCCAAATCTTGTATGCCAAACCATAGTTTCATTGGGGGTGGATGCACTTTGTGCATATGTTTGGATCAGATTTGCAGTTCTGAGGGTCAGGGGAAACATCCTATTCTGAGTCATGTGGATTTCAGAAATCAATTTTTTGTTGGGGGTTTTATCATAAATCTTGCAAGATGCTCCCTCAAAAGGTACCTTATAGCCATGTTCAATGAGTTGTCCTACACTTAGCAGATTATGTTTCAGATCTGGAACATGATAGACATTGTTTATGTCTTTCTTTACATTTTGTTTAGTAGGAATAGGTACAGTTCCTTTGCCTTGAACTTTGACTAAGGAATCATTTCCAAGTGTAATATCATATGAAATGGATGAATCAATGCATGAAACTAAATCTTTGTTACCTGTCATGTGATTGTTGCATCCACTGTCCAACAACCAGAGATCTTTAGGTTGTTCTTCAGTCTTGTGGCATGAGAGAAACATACCTCATGAGGTTTCTCCCGTATGATTTGACACATGTTATCTACATGAGAGATGATCTCCTTTCTTCTTCCTGCATTCAGATTCATAGTGCCCATACTTTTTGCAGTAATAGCATTGTATGCTTGATTTGTCATTTGATCTTCTCCCTCTGCCTCTTTGAGGCTGAAAATTCTGATTTTGGTGTTGTTGTCAGTGACCTTGGAAATTTTGATTCTGATTCTATTGTCTATTACCTCCAGTTGAGTGTTGGTTACTTGTAGAACTCCCTCATCCTTGGTGACCTCTGCCTCTTCCTCTGCCTCTCCCTCTGCTGAAGGAGAATTGAGTTTTGAAGGCATTGGTGATTGACTCATCTGTGAGATGCAGTCTAGTCCCATGTGTCACTAGGGAACTAATTAGTTCATCTGTTGAAAAACATGACAGATCCTTGGATTCAAGGATTGTTGTAACAACCATTTCGAATTTATTTGGTAAACTTTTGAGGACTTTCTCAACAATGCATTGATTAGGGATGGCTTCATCAGTCAACCTGATCTGGTTTACGATACCCATGACTCTGGTCATAAACTGATCCAAATTTTCAGACTTTGTCATGCTTAAAGTCTCAAATTGCGTCCTCAAGGTCTGCAGTTTGACTGCTTTGATCTTGTCATTTCCTTGGTAGGCTTATTTAAGGATGTCCCAGGCCTGTTTTGACGTACCAGCGCCTGTGATTTTTGAGAAAATCGAGTCGTCCACTAAATTTGAATCTAGAATTTGGCTTTATTCTCTCTGTTTCTTTGTGTTGCCTGAGCATTTCTCTGTGGGTTTGACATGGTGGCAAGGTCTGCTAGATCTGGTTCCACATATCCAAGATCAACTGGATCCCAACACTCTCGTGCTTGCAAGAAGGATCTCATTTGAAGAGACCAAAACTCATAATTCTTTACAAGAAGAATCGGGCCTTGACTTGGTCCTAAATTGCTAGATGTGTCCATCTTTAAAGAATTTAACACAATAAAAAAAAATGTTAGTAAAATGTCGTGTTTACTTGTTTCCTGCGCGTAAACTAATTTCTTGCAGTAACTTCGGAACTTCGCGATTCAGAATTTTGCGAGTCTCGACTTCGGCCTTTCGCACTTCGAGACTTCGGGACTCCTGTATACGAGTCCTCCAATGTCTTGTCTCCCCAACTCCTGGTCGCCGAAACGCCGAAAAGCGCTTAACAACCCTATATTGGCCCTTAGCCTCCGTCTATGTGATCACGACCGGTGACCATGCGCCTAATCGTTCAAGCGCTACCGGATTTTTGTGATTCAGGGAATTGCAATGCAAGCACTTCATCGGTTCTCTATTCCTCAATATGTCAAAACCCGAAATATCCTGGTGCCTATCCTTCTTGAACGCCTTTTCGGGATTTCACGATGCAGGCACTCCGCTAGTTCTCTCTCCCTTAATATGCCGAAACCCGAAATATCCTAGTGTTTATCCTTCTCGAATGCCTTTTCAAGATTTTGCATTTTGGAACTTCGTGAATCCTATTGCTCCAATTCCCGACCCTTCGAACTTTTGATATCCGAAATATCGAAGTACTGAATTCTGAAATGTCGAAAATCCACTGCTGCGGGAGATCAATGGATGTGAGCCTCCCCTGATCTGACAGATCAGATCCTTTTGGGATTTCGTGGGTCAAGAGTCCTGAACTCTGACCCTTTGCATTCCCGGTAACTGAAATGCCGAAATGGCCTTCAACCTCTATTCGAGAATTTCCCAAAATATTGATCGCTTGCCATGTGTCCTCCTGTTGGACGATCCCGATGCTTTCGATGTTTCGAGACTTCGTAACCCAGGACTTTTTGTGTCAATGACTCTTCCGCCTCTGGCTCCCAGTATCCGAAACCCCGATGGGCTTCCAGATTTCTTGACATGCATCCTCTGAATGATGGACGATCCTGATCACTTCAGGACTTCGTGATGCAGTGACTCCTCGATCCTTTGACGCTCCAAGTCCCGGTGTCCGAAATGCTGAAATTCCCCCCCGATTCCTGGATTTCATGATTCGGCTATTCTCCTGTGCGCTCCAGAGGACTAAACCTCGTGCACTTTCTCATGGATCCGATGGATATCGGTCCTCTGCGTTGAATCTGATGGCTGGAAATCTTCTTCCTTTTCTGCACACTCCTCGTCCTTTCTGAGCTTGATCAATGCCTCATATCTATTAGCAAGACCAATCTTACAGTTGCATATGTCTTTCCTTTGCTCCTTTAGCCTGTTCTTTGTTGCTTCTACAAAGAGTTTCTCCTGAGGAAGGATATTCATGAATCTTTCACAAATTTGAAAGAATTTCACAAATTCTTTAAAGAACTCATGTATCTCTAATTGTTTCTTCCCTCTGCAACTCTTCTTCGTGAATCTTTCACAAATCTTTAAATGCTTACAATTCTTTATTTTTTCTTCCTTTTGTAGCTTTGACTCCTCAATCTTTTGAGCGTATTGCGCTCTTCTTCTTTGTGTTTTCTTTTTGCTACAATTTTTTATTTTTTTTGAGCGGAGGGCGGACTACAGATTTCTCTCCAAACTTTGTGAAGAATCTCGTGTCCTATGCTCTCGTGAATAGTGTAAGATCTGCGCTGTTGAGGATCGGGTTGCTCTCCAGACTGTGTGAAGAGGCTTACTGTTGTAGCTCTGATACCATGATACAATGTGAAGCAAAGAATACAGAGAAAGAGCAAAGCAGAAATAGAATTCAGTATATTAGGAATGCAAGTGAAAGAGTACAATATAAAAGGGAAACTAGTTGAGCTAAATAGGCTCAAACAAATCAAGAAATGATAGTACAGTTGGCCAGGACAGCTGGCAGTGTACAGTCTGTTGGAAATATGGCTACAACAGAGATGACGCAGATGATCAAGGCGCAGATAATCAAGGTTGTCATTGATGGCAATCGATTGTTTATAAAGAACAGATGCTGAAACATGCTGCAACAC
>JASDQU010372090.1:106402-134155 GCA_032191745.1 Picea mariana | reverse complement strand
CCCCCCCCCCTCTCAGTTATTTCATACCTGTAACACAGTCAGACTGTTGAGGTTACATTATATTTAACATAGCGTTCAATGAATGAATTTTACTTTTTTGTCATCTTCTCAAATTTCCGAGATTTAATTTGATCAGAGACTGAAAGTGGCCAGTTACAGCCCCTCGAGGAAATCATTCGACAGACGTCTCTATGTAAAACCTCAAATTTTTCATGGAGTAGATTAACTTGTGGACAAAGTGTACGCGGGTTTGCTGGCAGGCTAGACTTTGTCCGGTATGTGCGTTTGACATTTCTTACGCAACCCTTAAATTGTCGTGGAGTCCTTTAAATTATGTACAGAGTCTACGTGGGTTTTCTGCCTAGCTCGACTCTGTTCTTCTTTTTCTTCCAGTCGACAGTGTGCTGATGAAGCCTACGCATGAGAAAGCACCAAAGGATGGCTCCAAGATGTTGCAACAAAAGGTTGCTTTCGGATCAAATTTCGGACGCTCAATGGCTATCTAGTTGAGCATCCGAAATGCACTTTTTTGTAAAAGATAATGTGTCATATAATGACAAAGAAACTTGATAGGTTTTGAAATAGAAAAGATTAAAGTAAATCATTTTTTTTTTCATTTTCATTTTTCCAAATAAAATGGTGATCCTTACCCTTAAATGTTAAAATGTATATTTTTCAATGAAATTGATCAATATAACATCAAAACATCAAAAAAATAATATTAATCATGAAACAATAAAAATCATGTATCTAAATGATGGAATATATAATCATAGTCTTAAATATAGAGATGTATAATCATAATATTGAAGAGAAAGGGAATAAATCCAAGTAACGCAACACTCTAAAACCTTCATAAGAAAGTTAGATTATCCCCTCCATGAAAGGCATTTAATGCTAAGAAACCTAACACTCGAAAACCTTCATGGAGAATCATAACCATTTATCAACAACGCCTATAAACCTTCACTGTGAATCAGAGCCATTTATCAACACCACCTTGTCATTTGATTTCTTATTACACAACCATCAAGGTAGAAGGAGAGAATTGTTGCAAAAGGGGTTTATTGGCATTCTATGAAAACTCAAAGCCAATTTTAGCTATGAAATATGTTCAATTTGGGTTTGCGAGGACGAATATGAATTCAAAAGTTTCTCTTGATCAACGAATGTCTCAGTGTCTTTGTACCCTATGGGCATGTGGTATCCACACTTATACTCATGCTATTTGCATATATTTTGGATAGGTTAGTGTAAATTTTTGCAACATGAGTATGCATTTTGAGCATGATTGCTAAACTTTTATCAAAGTAGTTTATGTTTTTTTTATTTCATTTACTACAAGAAGACTAGGCCAATTCTCACATTTACTGCTTTCTATGAGATTTTTGTCAAAGCTTTGTTTGGGTAATAATTCATAATCTTAATCCTCTTTTTAATATGAAGAGAGCCCATTGATTTTGGAATTAATGTATTCTATTCATGTACAGGTCCTCTTTGAACCAAAAATTTGACTCGATAGCTCCATGTTATACATCAACAACATTTTCATGTGTACTGAGCAACATGGTACCTTTTGTGATTATTATTCATTATCGGTAATCGTCTAAATATCAGTCACATTATTTCAAACAAGTTTAAATGCCATTAATTTATCTGAGTCCCCATTTTCATTTGTTGAAAGAAAAATGTTTGATCTTATTACAAACGAGAAATAGTTGGGATAAGAATTCTGGCGGGTAAGGCAATTTTAATGGGAACTATAATCTGCGTTGGTGGGGCCATGCTCACGACATTATGCAAAACAATAAACCTATGGTCATCGCCTTTCCTTTTAAATTTTTTATGATGTTTCACATTATAGATATATATATGAATATTGAAAAGACATAAATTATTAAAATTAAATACACATATATGTACATAAATATTGTTTTCAATTCAGCCTGGTTTCTTTGGCTATGAATTCAAAGGAGAGGAGGACGTCTTGTTGTTTTCGAGGGGGAAATTGTAACACCCTTGTTCCCCCAACTTGTAATTAATCATTAATTATGATCACCATGCTATGGCATGGGAACAATGTAAGTGTATTATGGTTTAAATTGTCAATAACTGACTGTGGAGATGAAGCCTTGAAGTACTAGCCATGATATCACTAGAGGAAAGAGTGAGGAAACTGTGGAGAGGATTCATTATGTCAAAATGACCCAAATTATCCTTGTTGAAATAATAAGCCTCATCCAGATTCCAAGGAAGAATTAGTTAATGAAAGAAAGACCGGTGGTTGAACAATCAACTACCCCCATGAATGGAAGCATGGAGGGTATGGACGAGGAGACAGAAAACTGTCAGCCCGAAGTACCAAAGAGTGCAGTTTTCCTGCAGGCCCGGACTGACTTGAGTTTCTTCTAACAGAAGGAACAAGACAGGTCCAGAACCTTCCTGGGGAGGGAAAAGGCATGCAAGAATACACACAAAAGAAGACATGATGGATACCAAGCCCACATGGGGCATGCAACCCGGATATGAAGAGAGAAAGAGGAAGAGCGCGTGAAGCTCTCCAACTGAGAAGAAGAACTGGAAGATTAAGTTTTTCTAGTTACTGAAGAGAACATGAGAAAGGATCTCTGAGAATTCACAGAAAACATGACCTAAGCATAAGGTTGTGAGATTGATGCTGAGGAGCATCTGATAAACCTAACAGATGTTGTGACAGAGATAATATCTCTGAGAATTTGTAAAATTTCCCTAGTGATATCATGGCTTGACACGGGGGTGGCCAAAGAGCTAAGAATGAATTCCTCAGAGCCTACGATTGGGTGGAAAGGTGAACACCCACATTCATTTGGTCGATGATCCAATGTAATAGATAAGTATTTTGTTTAGCTCATGAACTTGGATTGAAATGCATGATTTGAATGTCTGTAATTGTGATAAATTGTGCCTCGTGGGAAATTAATGGTTATAATGCTTACTGTCCTTCTGTAAAACATTACATTTGAATGGGTGTAACGAGACAAGTTTGGCCTCTAGGATGGTTTGAAAATACCTTTCCCTGTTTTAGAACCTAATTTTTGTGAATGGAGGGTTCTTCCTTCAAACCAATTGTCCAAGAGACCACAGGCTCATGGCCACGACCTTAAAAAAATATTGGCTAAGATTTAAAGAATGTAGCCTCTCGAGGCTTGTCCAAAAATCCATATGACCGAGACCTTGGAACCCTTCACTAGGTCCAAAAGGAGATAAGATTTTTTGGCTTCAGAACTCCATGAGTTTGGAGCTTCGGGACGCTATGACTTCACAATTTCCAAAACCAACCAAAGGAAACCTGCTAGTTTGGTTACCAACAAGGTTGACCGACATCTGGCATTTTCCCTAATCCTCATTGTGGGATCTATCCCACCATTAAACCCTGACTCACTTACCAGTCGTGAAGTAATGTGAATTGTAGATCCGAGGGTACTCGAGAGCCCCCCTAAAAATTGGATCTATGCCAGGGTCAGTACGACATTGACCACTTTGGGATAACAACGACGTCATAACACCAAAACCCCCGAATGCCAGAGTTCTGAATTAATGTGAGTTGTAATTTTTGGGAGTCCATTGAGAAATCCTCTCAACCATCGGATCAACCAATGGAAGGAATTTCTTATAACACTTCGGCAAAATCTTACTCCGTGAGAAAAGGAGTATGGAGTGGGTAGAACCACCGAACGCTGAGCTCCCGAAGTGACGAGAGTCCTATATCCAAGGATGCTTCAAGACCTTTCCTGGATGTTGGATCTAGACTGTGGTAAGCCCGACACTGACCACTCTTGGAGTAAAGAAGAGATTACCCAGTAGAACCCCTGAACGCCAAGTTGCGAAGCAACGAAGGCCGTAGATCTCTAGGTCTACGTGGAAACATCTCGACTATGGGATATAAGGGGAATTGGAAGGTTGTCATTCTGGAGTGATGTGGCATGATGATGTCACCCAGGGTGACGTGGAGCCATGTTCGACATGCCATGTGTCACCTTGATTCGTGCATTTCATAGACCCTATGTGCCCATTACAACGTGACATGTGTCACCCATTGATGGGGTCATGTGTCATCTCTATCATGCCACGTGTCATTCCCCCCTCAAACATACTTACTTTTCCTAATGGTGGGTGGAGTAATTGAGACACACCTGTCCTTGCCTCTTCCCTTAATGTGCCATTATGTGTAAGGGTGGAATCTTCGGGATTCCGGGGCTTTGGAACTCCGAAGGTTTGGGGTGTAGTATCTTAGATAAGCTGAAAAGGTCAAAGGCCAGTGCCACATGGAAAAATTTCGGGGTTCTTTGGGAGTTTGGGATTTTGGGACTCCAGAGGACATGAGTGTAGAAAGAAAAAGGGGTGTTCAACATCGAAGTGTCAAACGTCAAATTCTCGTAAACCTGTGTGTTAAATGAGGACATTGTTTTGTCATTGGATTTAATGGTGGATGGATTTCCAACATAGATGCAGGTGCACTGGGGAAACTATGGGACTTCAAAGAACTTGGGATGGTATGAATGAGATGGACCCACATCGGAGCCACATGCCCCTTGACAAATAACACGTGAATATATTTGGAATGGTGTAACTCCCAATCTAGAGCTCAGATTCAAGCAAGGTAGTGGTTGTTAGATAGATTTTGATGAGAAGAAGAGGACGAAGATCCGGGAAGGAGGATTCAAGATGATCAAGGAAAGAGAAATTTTGATGCCCCATCCCTAAAAAGGGTACTTAGGGGTTGGGTGTCTTACAAAGTGGTATGAGAGCGGGAAACAACACTTGGCCTTCTTAGGCTGATGAAAGAGTCAAGTAATTATTTTGTTTCTTAGAAAAATTTAAGGGAGAGGGCACCCTGCCCTACCCTATCTAGTAGAGAATGATTCAAAAATAGTCCTGGATGGGTCGGGGAATAGTCATAAGACTAGTTTACCAAGTCTAATATGAGTCTATTGAGAATATTACTGTCATACAAAAATTATCTACATAAGTTCCTTGAGGAGAATGATGCATATTAAAATTCAGTTGGGATTTTACCCAACAATATTGAATCATGTTAGACTGTGGCATAATAATACTATCATTTCTTTTGGGAAATGATAGTCAGTCCTACAAAAGTGGGATTATGCCAAGAGGCATCAATAATAAAACCTGGATGCAAATGGTATAAACCCGATTTAAGGAATACTTGAGTCCGGAAGGAAAATGGACTAAATAGGTGGCAATAATTTCCTAAAAAGTGGGCTTAATGAAGCCTTTGTTAATTAAAAGTGTTGATTAAATGAAGGATGTGGCATCGGGAGTACAATCCTCCATGTCTAGAGGCCTCATGGAAGTAGTGAGATCAACTTACATGACCTGTCATAACTGAAAATAACTTCCTACTTGGGTAACGCCCCTTGTAAAATAAAAGAAGTCATGGAAGAAGTGGAATCACATGAGCAAACTAAAAATCTCGTGGTTTTGCTAAAGCAATGTAAATCTGTATTATCTAAGGGCATGACAACTCACAAGAATGCAAAGAGGTAAGTAAGTGGAACCTACCTGCACTATAGATAGGGGTATAATGCTTGCTGCACGAAAATATGTTGAAATGCATATCACAAAGATAGACCATGCTTATGACATGCATTTATACTTATTATAGTATTCAATTGAATGTAAAATATGGTGATCATATGGTTAGTGATGATATGACTATGAAAACATAAGTAAAAGGTTGATGATGTTGAATACATAGTACCCTATGAGGATAATGTAGAAGGATTAATGAAATGTTGATTCTGAATGAGGTAGAGAAAGTGTTGGGGAACTTCTAGATTACCAATGGGTCAGGATGACATCCAGAAGTGGATGGTATACATATAAGGTATGTCTTAGTATGCTCAATTAGTAGTGAGAGGGCATCTAGAAAATGATTCCCATGATCAAAAAGTCTACTAATCAAGACCAATTAGAAGCATGATAAGATGTATTGTTGCCTTGGGCATTGTTGGAATTTCCCAGATGGTATTTATGGGTTATTGAATAACTTTATACTAGTTGAGGAAAACATTCCTTCCTACTGGTTGTTGTTTTGCAGAAGGGGGAACATATTTATGACTATGTCCGATTAAAATTCCATGTGGATATCATGTGAATGACTGCAAGCTCTCAACATAGAGAGAAACTCGGTGATGAGTAGCTCTATGATACTTATCATAAGAATGATTGGAATATCCTTGGGAGAAGGATCTATAAGTTTGATATGTCCATGTGTATGAATGACATGGAAAAAGGTACAAGCAATGAGCTTTCATTATGAATGTTTGGCTATGTTTGTATATGCTTGAGTACATGGATTTAATGCATTGTGAGGTTTCTTGATATGAAGAATGATATTAAGACCCAGTAGATATGAATGAATGATATTAAATGTGAAAGTGATGCACATGTATGATGCAAGAGTAAATGGGCAAGGATGCTCTGTTGTCAAGATAAGAGGAAAAATAATTATGCCTTTGAGGATCTGATGAAAATGATTGTGAACAATCACGAGTTGAATGATTTTAAAGTAAATATGTATGTGAGCTATGAAATATACCTATGGTAGCTACACATAGGATTATGATAATTCATATGGTTAAGTATATCATGGATGTAAGTTAGCAAAACAAGGAATATGTGTGGATAAATAATCTGGATGAATAATGAAGATGCATGTTTATATTCCTTATAGAAAAATTTGGTACACAACTAAAGCTAACTCAAGGTTGAGGCCATCACAACTAGTGAAGAATATGCAATAAAGAAGTTGCATGATGAAGGATATCCCTATGAAGGAACGGGGTAAAGAATCTGTCAAGAGGAAAAAATCACAACCTTAATGACTGCTAAGAATTAAGCAAAGAGCTACAAGCCTATTTATATAATAATCCTAGATTACATTCTAAAAAAAAATGTATGAGTGGAAGACTAACAAATGAATGTTGACCATTCTGATAACCGAATGGTAATGTGCAAAATGCATAGGTTCATGATTCATCGTAAAAAAAAGGTTTATTGTAGTAGCATATTTATTTACCAAGAAGGTTGAGGTGAACCTAACCAAGACTTCTCAAGAAATAGAGCATGGAGCTGACAATAGGAAGTAGATTGCATAAGAAAAGGAGAAAAGGAGGAACACTTTTTTCACCCTAAGAGCTCTCAATTGTTTAGCAGAGTTGTAAGTCTTAGAAGAGAAGCTGTGGGAACAAGTACAACTGGAAAAAGAGAGAATGGATAAATAAGCATATTTAAATGAATAACCTTGGTCAAACTGTGTTAAAAAAAGACAGTGAGACCTTGGAAAAAAATAAAAAATAATAACTCAGTTGGACTAAAATTCCAGGGCTGTGTAGAAAGAGTTGGACGAGGGAAGACTTCCTTGACCCCTTCTTTGTTGTTTATTGTATTTCTCTAGTATGAGAGATTGATTTACTAATGCAAGTAATTTTTTTTCATAAGGATGTTTATGGTTGTATGATCATGGAATAAAACTAAAAATTTGATGGGGATTGCACTAGCTAACACATTAAGGAGTAATGTGGTAGAGTGCATAGAGATATGTTGGGGAATATCTGAAAATATTTTATTGATTTGAATACTATGATACAAGAATTTTGATTTTACATAACGACTAATATATTTGTGATGTATGTCATGTGTAGAAGGAAATTGGAGCTCTTGAGAAAGACAGTTTCTAACTATGGAAAACCTCAAGCATAGGATGATTATGAGAAGGTTTTTGTTAAAATATTGTTCAAGGGACTTTAAAAGTCCCCATAAAGAACCAATGATGAGGTAATATCAAAGAGGGTGCTGGCATCCAGAAAAAGTATAAAAATGTTCATACCTATGTGGCATACAAAATGAAGGAATTTGGTAAGAATTCCTTCTGAAAAGATTTCATTATCTTAAAGAGATGCAAATAATGTTTTAATGGCTGATTGTATGCCATTTCTACCTAAGCGGGGTAAGATTCAAGAAATAAGAATCTGAACAATAGAGAGAGAAAGTCTATTCTAGTCAACGATGAGTTATAATCCTTGCAATAAAATGCATGGATAAGGAGTATCATGGGTACAATGACCAATCTATGGATATTGGGAATAAAGGTGATCATAGTTAGCACATTGCCTCGAATGTGTTGAGGAAATTCATGTTTACATAAGAGGGTGGAAAACATCTCTAGGTCTACGTGGAAACATCTTGACTATGGGATATAAGGGGAATTGGAAGGTTGTCATTCTGGAGTGATGTGGCATGCTGATGTCACCCAGGGTGACGTGGAGACATGTTCAACATGCCATGTGTCACCTTGATTCGTGCATTTAATAGACCCTATGTGCCCATTAGAACGTGACATGTGTCACCCATTGATGGGGTCACGTGTCATCTCTATCATGCCACGTGTCATTCCCCCCTCACACATACTTGGCCTAACGGTGGGTGGAGTACTTGGGACCCACTTGCCCTTTCCTCTTCCCTTAATGTACCATTATGTGTAAGTGTGGAATCTTCAGGACTCCAGGGCTTTGTAACTCCGAAGGTTTGGGGTGTAGTATCTTAGATAAGCTGAAAAGGTCGAAGGCCAGAGCCACATGGAAAAATTTCGGGGTCCTTCGGGAGTTCGAGATTTTGGGACTCCATAGGACATGAGTGTAGAAAGAAAAAGGGGTGTTCAACATTGAAGTGCCCAACGTTGAATTCTCGTAAACCTGTGTGTTAAATGAGGACGTTGTTTTGTCGTTGGATTTAATGGTGGATGGATTTCCAACATAGATGCAGGTGCACTAGGGAAACAATGGGACTTCAAAGAACTTGGGATGGTATGAATGATATGGACCCACATCGGAGCCACATGGCACTTGACCAATAATGCCTAAATATATTTGGAAGGGTGTAACTCTCAATATAGAGCTCGTATTCAAGCAAGGTAGTGGTTGTTAGATAGATTTTGATGAGAAGAAGAGGACGAAGATCCTGGAAGGAGGATTCAAGATGATCAAGGAAAGAGAAATTTTGATGCTCCATCCATAAAAAGGGTACTTAGGGGTCGGGTGTGTTACAAAGTGGTATCAGAGCGGGCAACAACACTTGGCCTTCTTAGGCTCACGAAAGAGTCAAGTAGTTATTTTGTTTCTTAGAAAAAATTAAGGGAGAGGGCACCCTGCCCTACCCTATCTAGCAGAGAATGATTCAAAAATAGTCCTGGATGGGTCGGGGAATAGTCTTAAGACTAGTTTACCAAGGCTAATATGAGTCTATTGAGAATATTACTATCATACAAAAATTATCTGCATACGTTCCTTGAGGAGAAGGATGCATATTAAAATTCAGTTGGGATTTTACCCAACAATATTGAATCATGATAGACTGTGGCAGAATAATACTATCATTTCTTTTGGGAAATGATAGTCAGTCCCACAAAAGTGGGATTATGCAAAGAGGCATCAATAATAAAACATATATGCAAATGGTATAAACCTGATTTAAGGAATACTTGAGTCCGAAAGGAAAATGGACTAAATAGGTGGCAATAATTTCCTAAAAAGTGGGCTTAATGAAGCCTTTGTTAATTAAAAGTGTTGATTAAATGAAGGATGTGGGATCAGGAGTACAATCCTCCATGTCTAGATGCCTCATGGAAGTAGTGATATCAACTTACATGGCCTGTCATAACTGAAAATAACTTCCTACTAAGGTAACCCCCCTTGTAAAATAAAAGAAGTCATGGAAGAAGTGGAATCACATGAGCAAACTAAAAATCTTGTGGTTTTGCTAAAGAAATGTAAATATGTATTATCTAAGGGCATGATTATTCACAAGAATGCAAAGAGGTAAGTAAGTGGAGCTTGCCTGCACTACAGATAGGGGTATAATGCTTGGTGCACGAAAATATGTCGAAATGCATATCACAAAGATAGAGCATGCTTATGACATGCATATATACTTATTATAGTATTCAATTGAATGTAAAATATGGTGATCATATGGTTAGTGATGATATGACTATGACAACATAAGTAAAAGGTTGATTATGTTGAATACTTAGTACCCTATGAGGACAAGGTAGAAGGATTAATGAAATGTTGATCTTGAATGAGGTAGAGGAAGTGTTGGGGAACTTCTAGATTACCAATGGGTCAAGATGACATCCAGAAGTGGATGGTATACATATAAGGTATGTCTTAGTACTCTCAATTAGTAGTGAGAGGGAATCTAGAAAATGATTCCCGTGATCAAAAAGTCTACTAATCAAGACCAATTAGAAGCATGATAAGATGTATTGTTGCCTTGGGCATTGTTGGAATTTCCCAGATGGTATTTATGGGTTATTGAATAACTTTATACTAGTTGAGGCAAAAATTCCTTCCTACTGGTTGTTGTTTTGCAGAAGGGGGAACATATTTATGACTATGTCTGATTAAAATTCCATGTGGATATCATGTGAATGACTGCAAGCTCTTAGCATAGAGAGAAACTCAGTGATGAGTAGCTCTATGATACTTATCATAAGAATGATTGGAATATCCTTGGGAGAAGGATCTATAAGTCTAATATGTCCATGTGTATGAATGGCATGGAGAAAGTTACAAGCAATGAGCTTTCATGATGAATGTTTAGCTATGTTTGTATATGCTTGAGTACATGGATTTAATGCATTGTGAGGTTTATTGATATGAAAAATGATATTAAGACCCAATAGATATGAATGAATGATATTAAATGTGAAAGTGATGCACATGTATGATGCAAGAGTAAATGGGCAAGGATGCTCTGTTGACAATATAAGAGGAAAAATAATTATGCCTTTGAGGATCGCATGAGAATGATTGTGAACAATCATGAGTTGAATGATTTTAAAGTAAAGATGTATGTGAGCTATGAAATATACCTATGGTAGCTACACATAGGATTATGATAATGCATATAGTTAAGTATATCATGGATGTAAGTTAAAAAAACAAGGAATATGCGTGGATAAATAATCTGGATGCATAACGAAGATGCATGTTTATATTCCTTATAGAAAAATTTGGTACACAACTAAAGATAACTCAAGGTTGAGGCCATCACAACTAGTGAAGAATATGAAATAAATAAGTTGCATGATGAAGGATATCCCTATGAAGGAACGGGGTAAAGAATCTGTCAGGAGGAAAAAATCACAACCTTAATGACTGCTAAGAATTAAGCAACGATCTACAAGCCTATTTATATAATAATCCTAGATTACATTCTAAAAAAAAATGTATGAGTGGAAGACTAACAAATGAATGTTGACCATTCTGATAACCGAATGGTAATGTGCAAAATGCACAGGTTCATGATTCATCGTAAACAAAAGGTTTATTGTAGTAGCATATTTATTTACCAAGAAGGTTGAGGTGAACCTAACCAAGACTTCTCAAGAAATAGAGCATGGAGCTGACAATAAGAAGTAGATTGAATAAGAAAAGGAGAAAAGGAGGAACACTTTTTTCACCCTAAGAGCTCTGAATTGTTTAGCAGAGTTGTATGTCTTAGAAGAGAAGCTGTGGGAACAAGTACAACTGGAAAAAGGGAGAATGGATAAATAAGCATATTTAAATGAATAGGCTGGGTCAAACCGTGTTAAAAAAAGACAGTGAGACCTTGAAAAAAAATAAATTAATAAATCAGTTGGACTAAAATTCCGGGGCTGTGTAGAAAGAGTTGGATGAGGGAAGACTTCCTTGACCCCTTCTTTGTTGTTTATTTTATTTCTCTAGTATGAGAGAATGATTTACTAATGCAAGTAATTAATTTTCATCAGGATGTTTATGGTTGTATGATCATTGAATACAACTAAAAATTTGATTGGGATTTCACTAGCTAACACATTAAGGAGTAATGTGGTAGAGTGCATAGACATATGTTGGGGAATATCTAAAAATATTTTATTGATTTGAATACTATGATACAAGAATTTTTATTTTACATAACGACTAATATATTTGTGATGTATGTCATGTGTAGAAAGAAATTGGAGCTCTTGAGAAAGACAATTTCTAACTATGGAAAACCTCAAGCATAGGACGATTATGAGAATGTTTTTGTTAAAATATTGTTGAAGGGATTTTAAAAGTCCCCATAAAGCACCAATGATGAGGTAATATCAGAGAGGGTTCTAGCATCCAGAGAAAGTATAAAAATGTTCATACCTATGTGGCATACAAAATGAAGGAATTTGGTAAGAATCCCTTTCGAAAAGATTTCATTATCTTAAAGAGATGCAAATAATGTTTTAGTGGTTGTTTGTATGCCATTGCTACCTAAGCGGGGTAAGATTCAGGAAAGAAGAATCTGGAAAATAGAGAGAGGAAGTCTATGCTAGTCAAGGATGAGTTATAATCCTTGCAATAAAATGCATGAATAAGGAGTATCATGGGTACAATGACCAATCTATGGATATTTGGAATAAAGGTGATCATAGTTAGCACATTGCATGGAATGCGTTGAGGAAATTCATGTTTACATAAGAGGGTGGACAATGAATTTCCCATTAAGGAAGGAGGACCTTCCAATACTCTAATTGCATTGTAGAGATGTTAAAGAAAAGAGAATTTTGGATGGCCATGAGTGTTGACACCTTAGTTACTGATGAAGGAAGAATGCTTGGGTGCATTCAACAGAAAAGTTTTAGTTTCATATGTGATAATTTGGGGATTGTGATCAACCTCTAGCAAGAAGCATAGTCCCGCTGCAATAATGAACGAGAATGATTAAACCCTATGGTTAAGAGGTTGGCTAATCTCCAACACACCATGACAAGGTTCTTGTTGTAAGTGTGGAAAACTTGAACACAATGTAAGGATACATTGGGTATGAATGTAGCCATCAATATTGGCACATGGATTAAAGTCGTTTCACAATTCAAATTACATTGAGAAAATTTAGTTTGTTGAAAGGATGCATACGTAAATAATGATAGATCCTTTTTCCTTATACTCTTGAATAGATGAAAATGAATTGGACTGTTAGTATGCATAGCTTTGAAAATATAATGTGTAGGAAAACTAACACTTTGTTTGGCTAAGGAATGTTGAAATTGCAGGAAGAAAAGGGTCTTGGATATGGTAGTGTTGTAAGCCCATGAGGAAGACCAATTGCTCACTGAGATAAAATGCGGTGGAAAGGTGAGATGAAAAATATTTTTCTCGGGAGGACAAGTGAAGGTTGTCAAGCTAGAAAGCATGAAAAAGGATACTGTTGAGACATGAGAACCCTGTGGTAATCCATGATCACCCTAGAATATGTTGTGTTGTGGAAACACAAGCTAGAGGGATGCCTCGAAAGAGAAAGTATGAGGGATTAATCAACTATAAGGCTCTAAGAAGTCTCTAGAACTCTTCTTGTGCGAGAAATCCTTGTCAAGGCAAGATGGATCACCTGAGGGACTGTATAGAAGAGAAGGGGATTACTGAGCCTAGGCTTGGAGGGTGAGTAACCACAAGGAAGAAGGGAGTTTCATAATTCTCATACACTATTGATTGGGATCATGCACATAATGGGTATGTCCAGGAAAAATAGTGAACCAAGATAACAAGGCAACCATGTGGATGGAAATCCATGAATTGCACAGATAAGTATTGTGTTACATTGCAAAATTTTTCCTCTTGAATTTTGAACAAAAGTAAAATGCTTTCACATGAAATTGTGATTAATATGCTTCTTATCTAAGATTATTGAAGGCAGGTGATGAAAGCCAAGATTTTGGAAAGGACCTGACCAATAAAGAGGATCACAATTTCTGAAGCAGCTGAATGACAAAGACCTGACAGGTGTTACTAAGAAATAACATTGCGGACGGTGTTCCTTTTAAGGGGGAGGGGATTGTAACACCCATGTTTCCCCCAACTTGTAATTAGTCATTAATTATGATCACATGTTATTGAATGGGAACAATGTAAATGTATTATGGTTTAAATTTCGAATAAATGACTGTGGGGTTGAAGACTGGAAGTACTGGCCATGATATCACTAGAGGAAAGAGTGAGGAAACTGAGGAGAGAGTTTGATATGTCAAAATGACCCAAATTCTCCTTGTTAAAATAATAAGCCTCGTCTAGACTCCAAGCAAGAATTAGTTAATGAAAGAAGGACTGGTGGTTGAACAGTCAACTACCCCTATGAATGAAAGCATTGAGAGAGAGGAAAGAGGAAAGCCTGGAAGTATTGGCCATGATATCACTAGAGGAAAGAGTGAGGAAACTGAGGAGAGAGTTTGATATGTCAAACTGACCCAAATTATCCTTGTTGAAATAATAAGCCTCATCTAGACTCCAAACAAGAATTAGTTAATGAAAGAAGGAATGGTGGTTGAACAGTCAACTACCCCCATGAATGAAAGCATTGAGAGAACTAGCTGAGGAGACAAAAAATTGTTATCTTGAAGCACCATAGAGTGCAGTTTTCCTGCAGGCCCAGATTGACCCGTGTTTCTTCTGACAGAAGGAACAGGACAGGTCCCGAACCTTCCAGGGGAAGAAAAAGGTGTGAAAAAATACACACAAAGGAAGAAAATATGGAGACCAATCCCACAGGGGGTATGCCACCCAGATATGCAGAGAGAAATAGGAAGATCACATGAAGATCTCCAGCTGAGAAGAAGAAATGGAAGATAAGTTGCTCTGGTTACTAGAGAGAACAAGAGAAAGGATCTCTGAGAATTCATAGAAAAAAGGACCTGAGCAGATAGTTGTGATCTTGATGCTGACGAACATCTGATGAGCCTCGTACAGGCTGTGAGAGAGATAGGATCTATGATAATTTGCAAAATTTCCCTAGTGATATCATGGCTTGGCATGGGGGTGGCCAGAGTGCTAAGAATGAATTCCTTTGAGCCTATGGTTGGGTGGAAAGGAGAACACCCATAGTCAGTTGGTCGGTGATCGACTGTAATAGATAATTATTTCATTCACATCATGAACTTGGATTGAAATGCATTATTTTAATGCTTGTAATTGTGATAAAAAGTGCCTCGAATGAAATTAATGGTTATAATGCATACTACTCTTTTGTAAGACATTGCATTTGAATGGGTGTAAGGTAACAAGTTTGGCCTCTGGGCTCATTCGAAAATACCTTTCCCTATTTTAGAACCTAATTTCTGTGAATGGAGGGCACTTCCTTCAAACCATTTGTCCAAGATACCACGATCTCATGCCCACAGCCTTAACCAAATCTTGGCTAAGAGTTAAAGAGTATAGCATCTTGAGGCTTGTCCAAGAATCCATATGACCATGACCTGGGAACCCTTTGCTAGGTCTGAAAGGAGCTAAGCTTTCCTGGCTTCAAAAATCTGGGAGTTTAGAGCTCTGGGATGCTATGAATTCACAACCTCCAAAACCAACCAAAGGTAACATGCTGGTTCAGTTACCTGCGAGGTTGACTGACATATGGCGGTTTTCGTAAATGTGACAATGGGATATATCCCACCATTAAACCCTAACTCACTTACCGGTCATGAAGTAACGTGAGTAGTAGATCCAAGGATACTCAGGAGTCTCCCTGACCGTTGGATCTACGTCGCGATCAGTTCGACGTTGACCACTTCAGGAGAAAAGTGGTGTCATAACACCAAAACCGTCGAATGTCAAAGTTGCGATTTAATGTGAGCCATGGATCTAGGGAGTCCATTGAGAACACCTCTCAACCATCTAATCAACCAATGGAAGGAATTGCGTATAGCACTTCGGCAAACTCCTACTCCTGGAGAAAAGGAGTGTAGAGCAGGTAGAATCCCCGAACGCCGAACTCGTGAATTGACAAGAGCCATAGATCCAAGGATGATTCGGGACATTTCCTAGATGTCGGTTCTAGACTATGGTCAGTCCAACACTGACCACTCTAGGAGTAAAGAGGATATTACAGAGTCGAACCCCCGAACGCTGAAGTTGTGAAGCAACAAAGGCCATAGATCTCTCAGTTTACATGGAGACATATTGACCGTGTGATATAAGGGGCGTTGGAAGGCTGTCAGTCTAGAGTGAAATGACATTTTAATGTCAACCAGGGTGACTTGGATCCACGTTTGACATTCCATCTGTCACCTTGATTCATTCTTTTCATAGACCCTATGTGCCGATTAGAACGTGACATGTGTCACCCATTGATGGGGTCACATGTCATCTCTGTTGTTCCATGTGTCATTCCCCCCTAATACATACTTGCTTGGACTAATGGCAGGTGGAGTATTTAGTACCCACCTATCCTTGACTCTTCCTTTAATGCACCATTACATGTAAGGGTGGACCCTTCAGGAGTCTAGGGCTTCATAACTCTAGAGGTTTGGGGTGCAATATCTTAGATAAGATGAAAGGGCCGAAGGTTGGAACCACATGGAAATATTTTGGGGTCCTTCGGGAGTTATGGATTAAAGGACTCTGTAGGACATGCACATAGAAAAAAAAGGGGGAATTCAACACCGAAGTGTCAAACGCCGAATTCTCGTAAACCTATGTGTTAAACAAGGATGTAGTTCCACCGTTCGATTTAATGGTGGATGTATTTCCACCTTAGATGTAGGCGCACTGGGGAAACTCTAGGACTTCAGAGAACTTGGGATGGTACAAATGAGACAGATCCATGTGAGATCCACATGGCCCTTTACCAATAACACTTGAAGAGCTTTGGAAGGACATAACTCTCAATCCAAAGCTCATATTTGAGCAAGGTAGTGGTTGTTAGATAGCTCTTGATGAGAAGAAGAGGACGGACATCCCGAAAGGAGGATTCAACATGATCAAGGAAAGTGAAATTTTGATGCTCTATCCCTAAAAAGGGTACTTAGGGGTCGAGTGTGTTACAAAACCCCGTCATCTGTTGCACCATTGCTTGAAAATCAGTGGAATTCACCCTCATAATTTTGAGTGAATCTCTTTTTTCCCTTCATGACCACCTCTTGTAGGGATTTCATAAGATGAAATAATACAAGACTCCATATATTTGTAAGAAAGAAAAAGGGGAGTTAGAGGAGGAAGCCTCATGGTTTCCTTCAATATTTCTTGTTTTTCCTTCATAATACCATACATATGAGACAATGCAAAATTAAGCATAAATTTGAGCGTACACCCACATATTGAACTGCATGATAATATATGTATATTCAAGGATAACCAACATATTCAACTTAACACAAGCTGATATTTTATGCTATCTCGTCTCATATTGACCTCTTGATTATTATGTTCAAACAACTATTTCATCTTAGATTGACCTCTTCAGTATTATTTTCAGACATGAAAGAGCGGATATAGAGGGATCGTCCATGAGCTTCACTTCACGGTTTACTTTCAAGTTCCACTTTGGTTGTAGTCGTGACCATCATTGCATTATATCCATTGGTGTGGAGTCAGTGAAGGAGACGATTCAGAGTCGATGAAGGAGAATAAATGTGGAGATAAAAAGATTGGTTGGTTTTGTATGACCAAATGGCAATGTCGTATAAGCTTTGGATAGACAATGAAGCCTCGAGAAGAACATCCCCTTAAATAACACCTTCGATGTAATAAATTTAAATAAATTGAATATATTATATAATGGCTTGAATTGTTTTTAATCTTCTAATGTAAGAAAATGATATTTTGATGAAAAAGATAAATATAATATTCATTTTGAATGAAGCAATTTAAAGTCTAACCTAATCTAAAAGGAGATGAGATATTAATACATTAAAACAATTTTCAAAGTGGAACTTCAATAAGTTATCTAATAAATTTTAATAATAATAATAATAATAATAATCTAATTTTAAGGTCACAACCAAGCTAGACACCAAATTGGTGTATGAGATTCCCTTGTTTTAGGGACAATGGACCCCCTTCGTGCAATGATTTGACTGCTAAAGTTTACAAAGGTATAATTACCTTACCCCCCTCTAGATTTGTTAGGGACCTAACCTCTGTAACCCCTCACGTAGGTATAATAATATATTTTCCATATAATAAATGATGACATTAGTTAATAAGGTCTATTTAATAAATCTGAACAAGTCAATGTAAGAAGACCTAATAAAAGATTCCAATTCTAAAATATATTACTCTAGAGTGTTCTTTAGAAGATAAAATTAGTATAAATAAGAGTATGAGGCATGATAAAGCCTTGTCTTGAGAATTTTTGTAATAGAGTGTTTCTCTATTGGAGGTTTCCCCCTCGAAGAGGCAAGTGAACATTGCTTCCTTTGAATAAAGGTATTGTTGTTGGTATTGTTATTCTCAATATTTTTTTGTTCTGTTGGTATTTGCTGAATATTTATGGTTCTTCTTATTACATTACATTTGGTACCTTACAAGTGGTATCAAAGCAGTTTCTTCGACGAAAATTGTTGAATTTTTTTTCCAGGGTAGAAACCTGTACTGTCGATGTCTTTAAAGAACATAGATATGTCACTTAATGGGTAAAACTGCATTTGGGGAAGACTACACATGGGAAATATAGATGGTTTCATAGGGTTATATGAAATGATAGTTTCATCTTGTTGGAAACCTATGTAACCCGTATTGGTAACCCTTATAGTAGTAGCGCATCAAACATAATCCATAATTTTGTAGTAGTAAAAACAAAGAGTATATTGGTTCCACTGGCACCCTTATTAGGGACCTATTCCATTGGATTCCTCTTGTCTCCCTGATCAGTGTGGTACCTATCATTTTTAAGATTTTTTTTAGTGGACCCAACCCCCTTCCCAACACCCTTATTTGCAACCTATCCCATTAGATTCCCATTTTCTCTGTGATTGTCATGGTACGTATCACTTATAAGCCTTCTTTTTCTATGGTTTCACCCACCCTTCTTAACACCCTTATTTGATATATCTCCCGTTTTTTTCCCATGTCGCTCTGATCGCAGTCATATATATCACTCATTTTCCTTTTTTAAGTGGACCCAGTTCCCCTTACAAGAACCCTTCCTCTCCAAATGGCCAACACTCACAACCAAGACCTGGAATATGACATCAAAAAGAACAAGGAGAACATCCAACAAGTGAATTTTGGCATTGCTTCCATCAATTCCATATTTGCACACTTCCAAGACCAATTCCAGAACAACTTTGACACCATGGATACTAAATTCACGGGCAAATTTGACACCATTAAATACACTCTCAACTAGTTGTTGAACTGATCCTCGATCCCTTCCTTCTGTGAACAATTATCACACATAGATGGTTATGAATCCTCCCATTCTATGGCATTTCAATCCAACTCCTTTCATCGTGACCCCTATCTCCCAAGAGTTGAGGTCAATAAATTTAATGGATCAAATCCCACGGGCTGGGTCACTCAAATAGAGTATTATTTTTCTTTGCATGGAATTACTAATGAGTTGGAAAACATTTGTTATGTTGTTCTCTATATGGATCCTGAATGTTGAAAATGGTGGCAATGGTGTAAAAATGCATGCTAGGGGTATGTTTCTTGGACCTAGTTTATTGCAGAGATCTATGAATTCTTTGACATAGACACCGACTATTTAGGTTGTTTGACCAAGTTGAAACAGTCTGGAAAAATGGAAGACTTTATAACCACCTTTGAGCACTTGGATTTTATAACAAAGGGAATGATAGATGCCTTCTTCAGGGAATTATTTATCGGTAGCCTAAAGGATGAAATCTGAGCCCAAGTCCCCATGGCTCTCCCCCAGACTTGGTTAGAAGTTACTAAACATGCCAAAGAAGCACAACAAGTTATCTTCTCCTATAACTAAAAAACCCTCTTTTCTTCTCTGACCTCAACCTACCAATCCTTCCCCTCCTATCCCTCTCAAGGTCTAGAAATTAACTTGGGCATAAATGGTTGAATGCCAACTCAAGGGTCTTTGATATAATTGTGATGAAAAATATTTTCCCTTGCACAAGTGTACAAAACACAAGGTTTTTATGGTCATTTCAGAGGATGTTGTTGATGAGGAGGCTGAAGTCTCCCCTATGGAAGAGATACCCCCAATAGATGATACTAATCTGCCCGCTGACCAACCAGAAGCTGAACCATTGATTTCTCTACATGCCCTAACCAAATTCTCTACTCCCCAAACCCTCAAGATATATGGATACGTTAATCACAGGGAATTCATCATCCTTGTTGATAGTAGAAGAACCTATAATTTTATTCACTTCCACATTGGCCAGGAAATCAATTTCTATATCCATGTCATCAACAATTTTCAAATCATGATTTCCAATGTCGGTTCCATGAAATGTGGTTGGAGTTTTGAAAATGTGCACCTACAACTTGGTCAACACCACCTGAAATCTCATGTGTTTTCTATGGACATGAAAATTTTTGACATTGTTCTTGGTGTTGAATGATTACTCACTCTGTTCCCCATTGTAATGGATTTTAAGGAATTAACCATGCAATTCCAATAGGAGGGACATCATTATATGTTCCAAGGATTCACAATAGGCACCCCTGAGATCATTAGTTCCCATTGAATGGAAAATCCCCTGAAAAGAAGTCATTCGAGCATTATCTCCCAACTTCATTCCATTTACATACTTGAGACACCCTATGTGCATATTGACATCCAATATATCCTCTCCAAACACCAAGCTATTTTTTCCACTCCACGTGGACTTCCCCCTTCCCGTGGTGTTCATGATATTTCCATTCCTCTCATCTTGGGAAATATTCCTCCTAATGTTCACCGTTATCATCATCCCCTTTCCCAAAAGAATGAAACTGAGAAAATTGTTCAAGAATTTCTCAACATGGGTGTGATCCATCCTAGTACAAGCCCCTATTCTTATCCTATGGTCATGGTACTCAATAAAGAAGGAATTTGGAACATGTGTCCATACTGTCGTACCATCAACAAAATCACCATCAAAGAAAAATTTCCCATTTATGTTATTGATGATCTCTTGGATGAATTTAGCAATGTTAAATAATTTACTAATATTGATCTATGTTCTGGATACCACCAGATACATATGAAAGAGGAAGACATTCCCAAGACTACATTTAGAACTCATGAGGTTCACTATGAGTTCTTGGTAATACTATTTTTCCAGTGTAATTCCCCCTCCACTTTCCAAAGTCTCATGAACCATGTCTTCCATCATTTTCTCCATCATTTTTTATTCGTTTTCCTTGATGATATTCTCATCTATAGTAAAAATTGGACATCCAATCCCACCCATGTGGATAAAGTTCTCCATCTACTCTCTCAGTACAAAATTTTCCCTCAAACAATCTAAATGTTCCTTTGGAGCCTCAAAAGTGGAGTACCTGGGTCATACTGTCGGCAAGGATGGTGTATGGGTAGATCCTAAGAAAATTGAAGCTATGTAGGATTTAACTTGCCTTAAAAATATTAAGAGATTTCATGGTTCTCTAGGTTTACAGGTTATTATCGCAAGTTTGTTCAGAGTTATGGAAACATTGCAGCACCCTCTCACTACTCTCCTGAAAAATAATGTTTTCAGTTGGACTCTAACAGCTGATCAATCCTTCCACACATTGAAAGAGGACATGTGCATGACTTTTGTCTTGGAAATTCAAGACTTCATAAATACTTTTGTCCTAGCTACAAGACCCCAAACTTTGTCACCTAATTCAACAATTGCAACATCATTCTACATATTCTCTACAATACTCTTGTCACAATTAAGATATTTTCTACAAAGTCCATATATATTTAAGAAAATAGTCGCAACCTAAATCCACAGTGCTTTTTGAGCTTCATGTTGCACCCACAACTAGGAATTCCATAACTCCCATAACTCAAAAGAGTGTTATATATAGGTGAATCCAAAATCCACTGTCAGTTCTTTCACACATGCCAGGTATCTTGAAGATTCAGGAGGTTGATAAAATGTTACAATTTGGGAGGCCATTCTTTGTACCCTAAAAGAAAATTTGGTCATGGCTCAAAATCAAATGAATAAAAAAGTAGATCAAGGTTTTTTCGAACATTAATTTTCTGAATGGGACCAAGTGTTTCTTTGTCTACAACCGTATAAGAAGACTTCACTCAAAGTTGAACATTGTCATATAATTTCTCCCAAATTTTATGGTCCTTATACCATTCTCAAGCGAGTGGGGAATGTGTCCTACCAGTTAGTTATGCCCAATCATTCTAAGATCCATCTTGTTTTTCGTGTCTCATTCTTAAAGAAAGTGATTGGAAATAAGTTCCCAATTCAAACTAGTCTCCTTGACTTGGATGAACAAGGATCCATTTAGTCATAGACACAAGTAGTCTTGGACCAACGAGCTCGTTGTCTGCAACTCCAGAAGATGTCACTTGGGATTCGACCACCATTTTGCAATAATTTCCTCATCTCAATCCTTGAGGACAAGGTTTTTTTTCAAGGGGGAGGGAATTTTAGGTACCTATTGCGGGTCATTTCACAACAACACCTCCATATTTCTAAATTTTATGGGGCCCCAAAAATCTTTTTCTCCTTTTTCTTTTGTGCCTATATTTTACCCCACAACACCTGCTATTATTGGATAAATTAGTAGGTGTAGACACAAACTGATCTCCCTAGATCCACTTAGATCTAGAACAAAACACACCAGAACATGATGCTTTCCTTAACTTTTAAATATTGAATTTACTAATTAAAGAGGGATAGGTGACATACCATTTAAACACTGCTTCCTCTCACAATCACCATCCTAGCTCCATTCCAACACTCATACAATGATGATCCTGCAAAAGAACGCAACTGACCAAAGTGATAGTGATAGCATAAACTCAATATAAACCTATTTCTGTGCTCAAGGAATCATACAATAAAACACAACAAGATTTATAGGAAAGAATCATATTACTGTATCATATTAAATGTGAAAGAGAGATTACAACCATGGCCTTGATTTCGTAAGGTCCCTTCCAGTTGTCCTTCGTTCCCCACACACTTCCACTCCAAGAATTCTGAGAGCATAGATCTGATAATATTCACAATCTATGTTGACAAAATGGCTCATCTAGCCAAGCCAACAATCTCCAAAGCTCAATCAAATCCAAGCTCCAAAATCAAAAGCTACAAAAGCTAACTTTCTCCATGAGAGCTCCCCTCCTTTTATAATTTGAAGAAGATAAGGTGAGGAGGTTAGGATGATCCCACTAAATCATGAAAGCGAGTAAGATCCAAACCATTTGGATGCCACCTCACCATGGAAGTTTCTTTTTCTAGAAGCATTGAGAAGATGCTCGTTTTTCCCACGTATGAGCATTCTCGCACCCTACCTATAGAGCAACCTGTGAACCTCTCACAACCCAGCTATGGTGCAGCTTGCGAGAATAACGCATTCTCACATCCTAGCTATAGTGCAACATGTGAAAATCCTCTTTAATAGGGTTTTTACAAAGAGAAATGCAACTTCTTTTCTCAGGAAAAGTTCTTCTCCCTTCTTTCTTTAGGAGCTCGGGCCACTGACCCCTCTGAAGAATACAGAGAGGTTTACATCATTAACGGTCATAGGGATGACAAAAATAATGTGTAATAGAGAGGCCCCCAAAGTATGAAGTTAGAACATAGTGATAGTTGAAATACTTTGTCGAGTGTGTCTAGGGAACAAGGAACAGTTGGTCAGAAACCTTCCAATAAACAAGGAAATACAGTATAATAATATATCATCACTGAGGTAAGCATTCCCATACTCAGAATAAAAATGACTCAAAGCATAAATGTCGACATGCAAAGATCCATGTCAAGTAAGCCAAGTCATGGCCACCAAACATACACTGTGGATCCATGCCAACATGACTCAAATATGAACATAGCCACCGAAAATACACTGTGGATCTATGTGTTAAAGATTCAAATTTGAACATAGCCATCAGACATACAATGTGGATCTATGTAACAGTACACTGAATATACTCCAATGCAACCTGAATCTGTGAGAAAAGGTTCAGGGTCTTCATCTCCACCACTCTAAGTATGAATCTAACCATGCGAATACATGTGTCAAAGTCGAACATGGTAGAAACCACTTGATTACCGGTGATTAGTGTATACCGCTAGCAAGCGTGAAGGAAATCACCATTAATTTCAATGACTCCCAAGGTACACTAGTACAATCCAACGAATGTGAATTAATGAGCTGAAGTCGAACACTCGGTGGCATCTCCCGATAAGGGGTCAATAATGAAAAACCATTGTCGAAAGTGAGGAGACCTTCCATTGAGGCATGGAAGTTCCAAGGTACCAATTGGTTTCTAAGTCTGATTCCTAGATAATAAGTTGAAATCGATAGGAAAAGACTCGTCACAGGAAGGCCTTAATGTATCCTCCATCAATGACACGAAACGGGTAAAACTATTTGAGGTAGATCAGAGTAACAAGTGATTTAGGAATGACTCAAGGATGTCCAATGTAACAGAAGGCTTAAAGACTGCATAAATGGATGACACAACATAAGGCTTTCTGGGTTGAACTTCTCTTTGAACATATTGACAACACGACAACTATCTTGGAAATACTAACTCAACAACAAGGATCATAGACCAATTTGTAATAGTATAGGAGTATGATCAAGAGACAAGTGGATTTTCCAACCTAGACGCAAGGCCAGTAAAAGGTTGTCATGCTCAAAAGTGACTCTTCCATGAAATATAGTTTTAGATACATTTCTTTCCAAATTTTTTCCCCCACCATTTCTAGTGAGTGCCTCTTTATTTTTACACAAGCTTGAGGAGGATAACATATTCTTGAAATGTAAGCTCATCCTTTGGATGACTCCCTCAGAGTACGTTTAACGAACCCTAGGAAGGAGTGGTTCGGTCCCACATGGGCCTTTCAACATTTGTTTTATGTGTCTAAAGAAAGAAAACTCAAGGGTTTTTCATGTTTATAGAGACTAAAAAACACTTTAAGAGAACTCTCCCAGATCCTTTTTCGTAAATTATTTTGATAGGACCGAAAAAGGGATAAACTATCGCCCACCAAATGTTTTCTTCAAATACTTTTATGAGCATGAAAAGAACAAGATCGCTCGGAAATCTTTTCATGTTTAGAGAGTCTGAAAAGAGATTAAAGAGAACTCCAGGGGTTCCTTTTTTGTATAACCTTCATGAGTCCGAAAACATGATAAAAGTATACTCAGTTACATTCTCATTGATTTACGAGCACGAGAAAGAACAAAGAGTAAGCTCGGTAACTTATTCTCATGTATTTACAAGCATGAGAAAGAACACAGACTAAGCTCGGTATTGTTTTTATTTTTACGCAAGATTTAAAATAAAACGAAACTATGGTTAGACCTGGTTTCATTTTTACACAAGCTTGAACCAGAGGAAACTATGCTTAAGGTAAGTGGTTTCATTTTTACAAAACCTTGAACCATAGAAAACTATGCTTGGACTTCCCAATGCATTAGCCATGAATTCGCATGGTTGGTACTTAGCCCCCAACTTAAGAAGCTAGCGGCTTAACTTCAGCATGAAGTCCAAAGGCTGAGGAAAATCCCCCCCAAGCTTCATTTCATCCAAATGCAAAGGAGAATTAAATGAAGCTTCAAATACTAGACGAAGGACTTGAATCAAATAGAGAGGGGAAAAACTATTTCATTTTTAACGAGCTTGGCATAGAAACAAGAACTATGCTCATAACCTCTATTTAAGTTTTTAACGAGGTTGCCACAGAGACGAAAAAACTATCCTTGTAAGTGGTTTCATTTTTTAATGAGCTTGAAATCAGAAAACCATTCTTAAAGACCTCTATTTCATTTTTTAACGAGGTTGCCTCAGAGATGCAAAAACTATCCTCGTAGCTGGTTTCATTTTTTAACGAGCTTGAAATCAGAAAATCATGCTCAAGGTAAGTGGTTTCATTTTTACACAAGCTTGAACCATAGAAAACTATTCTTGGACTTCCCAATGCATAACACAAGGATGGTTGGTACTTAGCCCCCATCTTAAGAAACTAGCGTCTCTAAATTCATCATGAAGTCCAGAGGTTGAAAGCATTCCCCCCCTAAGATTTGTTTCATCCAACTATGAAGGAGAATGAAATGAAGCTTCAAATACTATGCGTAGTATGACCCAAGCGGAGAGGGGGAAGTTGTTTCATTTTTTAATGAGCTTGACACATGAGAAGAACTATGCTCGTGACTCTAGGTATAATCTCGAGACATTTGTTTCATTTTTTAATGAGCTTGACACAGAAACATGAACTATGCTCATAACCTTTGTTTCATTTTTTAACGAGGTTTCCAAAGATACAAAAAAACTATCCTCGTAAGTGGTTTCATTTTTTAACGAGCTTGAAACCAAAAAACCATGCTCAAAGACCTTTGTTTCATTTTTTAACAAGGTTGCCTCAGAGACACAAAAATTATCCTCAGCTCTCTTCTTGATCATGGATTCCAAGAGGACAATGCTCCGGAAGGACACCATGTTAAGGGACAAAACTCAGTAATGGATTCCAAGAGGTATTCACTGGAAGGAAGAAACACACTCTGGAAGGACGCCATGTTGAGGGTCGCGATAGGAGTAAAGAGATCAAGCTCTAACAACCATATTGAAGAGATCATCGTGTTAACTACTGGATCTAAGTCATCAGAAGTTGAAGCCATGGGCAACAATGCCGCATAATTGACCTGTGGCGAGGGCGATACCGTCTGTATATAAGAACCATTTAGGGAGGCAATCTAGTCAGGGTCAATGAATGAAAGTTGATCAACAGTCACAACTCGTCCAACGTGAGGGAAAGATATCACACAAAAAAGAGTAGACATAATAGATTTCATGACATAGACATAATCTCACCCAAGGAGTAAAGAAAAATCCAAGGGGTCTTGGACGACCATGACATCAATAAAGACAGTCTTGCCTCCCAAAGTTACCAAAAATAGAGGAAGGGTCCCTAAAGGTTGACTGGTTCTTCTATTAAAAGATAACAAATTCTATGTAACTGGGGCAAGATGAGGACAACCCAAGGCTTGCCAAGAAAAAGAGGACAAAATGATAACAGATGCACCTTCATCTATCAACGTCTGAGGAACGTCCCGACCACAAACTTGCACTGTAATCTATAAAGGAATGTGAGAGGGAAGACGAGGTCCAGTTAGTACACCCCAATTAAAAAGGATGGCCTCATTACTTGGAGGGGTTTTCACTAGAGAAGGAGGAATACCCCTCGGCACGACAGAGACTATATCAACGAGAAAAATGTAGGCAGTATCGGGTTTACTCTCGAGTGGGAGAGTAGGATCGAATGATGATGGGATCGAATCGACCACGCAAGCACTCTTCATAGGAAGAATTGGATTGACCGATGATGGGATCAGATCAACCACTTTGGAACTCTTCAGATGAAGGGTGGGACTGACCAAGGAAGGGACTGGATCAGTCACTTTAGCACTCATCAAAGGAGGAATGGGATCGACCAATGATAGAACTGGATTGACCACTTGGGTTTCACTCTCCAAGGGGAGAATGGGGTCGACGGGTGGAAATGGATTGACCACTTTGGTGTCACTCTCTAATGGGAGAGTGAGATCAAATGAGGATGGGATTAGATTGACTATTTGGTCTATTGGTTCAACGAAAGACATGACCAGATTGAACACTTGATCAACCGGACTGACCGATGGGGGAACTGGATTGATCATTCCATCAACTACAGGTGGGTTGAGAGAAAGCTTGTGATAAGCAGCTGGAAGTTGAGGCTATGAAATAGTCATGTGTTCCAGTAATTTCGAGGCTTCGTCCATACGAGGGAAAAGGTGATTT
>JASDQU010372090.1:91328-106284 GCA_032191745.1 Picea mariana | reverse complement strand
GGTTGGTTAGGGTGTGTAGACCATACTTCTATAACCTTGGATAGACCAGGGCAATCCTTAAGAATATGGCTACCCTTACAAATCCTGCAAGGGTACTTGGGCTTACTAGTTGTTTGGGTGATCTTGACATTATCAACACTCCCAACACGATTAACAGTAATTGGTTGTTTTCCAACATGTTTGACAGTGGTTGGAGGTTTTGACCCTTGTGTATATTTCTTCTTCTTAATCTTCCTTTTCTTCTTCGTCTTATTCACCGTGTTACTATCTTTAGAACTTTCACTCGATGAAGAAGATGAAATGAAAGGTGACCTTGCAAGCGAAGAAGGTGAAGGATCAACATGAGGTTGATGCTCTTGGGGGTAAGTGCTCACGACCGAAGCACTTACTACATTCAGGATTACCTGAGTGGAAAACAACCATACCGGTAATCCAATTGTGAGACCTCGAAGGCTCAAAGTAGTGATGTGAGGAGGAACAATGTTTCCATAAGAAGGAAAAACAAAAGGTTCCCCTAGAGTAGAGGTTGCATCATTAGTCATTTTGGGAATTGATTCCATTAAAAACAAAAATCCAATCTAGAGTCCACTAGGGAGAACAAACAACACACACTAAAAGTGTAGTAAGCAAGCAAGCAAAAAAAAATTTCTCACAACAAGCACACTAGTTGGTGATGAAATCCAACGTCACGAGAACAATGTAAGAAGGGGAAGAGATAGAGCGGGTGGAAAAGTTACGTTGACGACCTGCTTAATGGACTTACACCCTAGTTCAAGCTCCCACACATAATCGTGGGTATACCCTCCAACGAGCTCGAGTGAGTTTGGCCAACGTCGATTCTAGGTATCATGCAGACTTGCCCCTCCAAATTCACCTTGTGTAAAGACCCTAAAGATATAGGCCACTAAGGTTACCAATCACTACAGCGATGCCTGGGGAAACAATCGACAGTCTGATCCACATGCAAGGGCAGGGTACCTAGCCCGAAATCAACTTGAAAGGCTTCCACTCATCATTGTGGGTATACCTCTCAAGAGACCCCCATAATACACATAATCTCTACACCAAGACTACCAAAGAAGGGTGAGTAACTCTGCTTGTCTCAATGTGACCTCATGATTGCCCCTTGTGTTAGAAGGGATTCCCAGGATAAAATGTAGTAAGTGGATTTATATATCCCTGTCACAAGATACTATATTTATTTGAAGCTTTGGAAAGTCATCTTTCACACCTATTCCAAAGCCCTATGACTAATCTAATGTAGGTTTTCTACCAAAAAAGATTAAAATGTCTAATCAATTTTTATAAGTGCTTTATTTTATGGCTGTTTTTAATCAAAAGGAAAATAGCGTGGACAATATGGTGTTTTGAACGACTCAAAAGTTATGCAAAGAGATGAAGATGCAATCTTTTCATTTCGATGAAAGCTATGCTACGAGAAGGAGAAAACATTTATCATTTCTAGATGCATAATGTCCCAAAATCTTAAAACTCATCAATATCAATAATCTCAAGAAATGAGCAAAAAATACTGTACACCAATGCACGATTCATGCCCCCCCGAAAAATCATGCAATTCCGCTACTTCAAATGCAAGGATTCCCCCAATCCAATATAAAGCAAGAAATTAAATCTTTTTGTTTCACAAATTTCACTAAAAGCAATAATGAACTTTCTTACAACAACGAAACCCAAACTAAAAGTTTTCTTTTAAAGAGAACTATTCATAAGAAATATGATCTTTCCCTAAACAATTCTATAGAAAACACACACTTTGTAATTGAAAGACACTCAAAGAAAGAGACTAATCCTTCAAAACCAAACAAAGCAAAGATGGCTAAAAGCAACTCAATGAATGTCAAGCAGACTGTAAACAGATGAATATAAGCTCCAAAAGTTCAATCCTGCTGATCAAATCAAAACTGAGAATCAAAAATATAGGAAGAACTAATCCAAAACTTTTACAAATGAGTTCGCAGCCTGGTAGTGGGGTACAATGTGAGAATTAGGAATTCTCGTAGTCTAGATACAGGCAGGGTGCGAGAAGGTCGCACTGAACTGAACAGTAGGGTGCGAACATCAATGATTCTTGTAGGCCACAGAGAGGTATAGTGCGAGAAGGTTTGTAATCAAGAAAAGTTTGGAAAAAGGACAAAAATGTTGAGTGAACTTTCAGATCCAGAGAGTCTGGATGGATCTCCCACAGACTCAGAGACCATAAATCAAGCAATCAAAGCAAGGGAAACTAGACTAACTAGGAAACAATTTGTTCCCCAGTGTAGTCGCCAATTTTGTTATTGGATAAATCGGTAGGTGTGGACACTAACTGATCTCTCTAGATCCACCTAGATCTAGAACAAAACACACCAGAACATGACGCTTTCCTTAAGTTTTAAATATTGAATTTACTAATTAAAGAGGGATAGGTGACATACCATTTAAACGTCGCTTCCTCTCGCCATCACAATCGTAGCTCCATTCCAACACTCATACAATGATGATCCTACAAAATAACGCAACCAACCAAATTGATATTGATAGCATAAACTCAATATAAACCTATGTATGTGATCAAGGAATCATACAATAAAACACAACAAGATTTATAGGAAAGAATCATATTACTGTATCATATTAAATGTGAAAGAGACATTACAACGATGGCCTTGATGTCGTAAGGTCCCTTCCAACTGTCCTTCGTTCCCCACACACTTCCACTTCAAGAATTATGAGAGCATAGATCTGATAATATTCACAATCTATCTTGACAAAATGGTTCATCTATCCAAGCCAACAATCTCCAAAGCTCAATCCAATCCAAGCTCCAAAATCAAAAGATAAAAAATCTAAGTTTCTCCATGAGAGCTCCTCTCCTTTTATAAGTTGAAGAGGATAAGTTGAGGAGGTTAGGATGATCCCACTAAATCATGAAAGAGAGTAAGATCCAAACCATTCAGATGCCACCTCCCCATGGAAGTTTCTCCTTCTAGAAGCATTGAGAAGATGCTCATTTTTTCCATGTATGAGCATTCTCACACCCTACCTATAGAGAAACCTACAAACCTCTCACAACCCAGCTATGGTGTAGCCTGCGAGAATCAGGCATTCTCTCACCCCAGCTATAGTGAAACATGTGAAAATCCTCTTTAATATGGTTTTTACAAAGGGAAATGCAACTTCTTTTCTCAAGAAAAGTTCTTCTCCCTTCTTTCTTCCGAAACTTAGGCCACTGACTCCTCTGAATACTACAGATAGGTTTACATCATTAATGGTCATAGGGATGACAAAAATAATGTGTAACACCTACATCCTTACTTCTCTAAGTCAACCCAAGCTCAACCCATATATGTTTTGGGATTGCTTTTGTAAGAGTCCTTTTTTAACGTGTTATTTTAGACTCTGATATTTGCACTACAATCACTCTGGCTCTTAATCTATTTTGTCTCACGAAGCCCCAAAGTTCGTGATGACCTGTCAAACGAACACCTCCCCAAGTGGAATCCAAAGATTGGACTGTTTACTGCCCATATTATCGATTCTTCAAGAAATTTTTTTTTATTACTTTCAGGACATAAAAGTGTTTCTAAGGTATTGAACGAATATTACCATCGATACGATCCTCATCGAGAGCCTTTTAAGCATCGTCTTATCAAATTTCTAAAAGAACACTATGATGGCCTCTTGACCCTTCTTGTGAATGTCTTACACTTTCTCCTAGATGGAAAGAATATTCTTCAATACCATTGTCATCGGAGCTTAAACTTTTCCATATCTTTCAAACCTTCAAGAACCAAGTCCCAAAATCCTATAAAGCACATAGTTTAGCGCTCCTTTCTAAAAAAAATGGATCTATTTTTGATACCTTCCCCTTTGTTTTTAGTTTCTCCCTCATTTTGATTCACCCCGATGCCAAAACCCGATGGGTCCCACCTCTTTCTGTATCATTATTCATTGAATGATGCGCCACACCTATCTGTTGGCGCATAAGTGTTCAGACTAGGGTCCTTCTTAGGGTACCAACAAAAGGTACCGAAGTAGTCTAGAGCACTGACATTTTCATCTTCCTGGGAGGGAAGAAGTCTCACGTGAAGCACAACCAGGACATGAAAGAGAGGGAAGGGAAAGGAAAATACTTAGACAGACCTCTAAGTTATCAATGCTCACTGTGGTATTGCTTAATATAGACTAATCCTGCAACAGTTTTGAGGAATTTTTAACTGGGAAATGAAGAAACAGAGTTGTTTTTCCATTCATAATGAAGCATTTATTATATCATATAGAAATATAATAAAGAAAAACATTCCATTCATACCTCAGGACGAAATACATAAGATGTAGATTCCAAAATTTATGCCTCTGATTAGCAATACCAAAATCTGATACATTGTCTGTCTAGTTCTCACCCAGAACTCCAAATATTATCTATGTTGTAGTATTGGCCCATTAAATCGGTGACTCTTGTCATAACATCAATATTAACAACAATAATAGTAATAGCTTTGGACTAACATGCTAAAATAGTGACACTGTAGTCCTTTCGTTTAACCTTTCATTCATTATTACCCATTACCCTATTACAATCACATCGGTCTCATATATATAATCTGATCTTTACTGGTTAATAAATCAAGAGTTCTTTCCTTTCTTGATATTGTCGCAACTTATTTCCTCAAATTTGATGTTGTGTTGTCCCTTTAACCGCTTTCTATTTCTTTCTTTTGTCAGTTGTCCAACTTCTTAACAACTTGCACAACTATCATTATCCAAAATGAATCTACAATGTGTTATGCACAACTTCTATTCAACAAAATGAAGGGCCCAATAGGCTCCGACCACAATCCTCGACTCTCCGTGCATCAAGTCCTCATCTTTTCCGTAGTCTCTAGTTTGACTTGTTGTTATTTCTTTCCTTTTGGTTCCGAGTTGATTTTACTTCCGGATTTGGATGCTTTGGCTTTCTCTTCTTCAAACGAAGGGCCCAACTCAGGTACAAGTTCGAGGGCTCTCTTCCTGACCTCTTGAAAGTTATCCACTTTGTTTTGCCACTTCATGGCAAGTAGTGAAGCTTCAACAACAAATTGTTGGGTGGCGTATGTGATGCACTCTTTTGTCTTTGACGCAACTAAGGAGTTTTATTTTGATTCAACAATGGAATCGACTTGATGCATCTATATATATATTTTCTAAACTACAGGTCAAAACTCTCGTAGCTCTTTATTAGCCATGGTTTGGGCTTCATATAATGCATTCAACTCCTTGTCTGCTTGCTGGATTTTGTCGAATTTTACTTGTTTTTCCAGCGGATCTAGGGTGTTGGTTTCTTCTGCGTTGAGCGATTGGATATTCACAAGCAAGTACTCCAATGTGTGGTTACACCTTGAAATGATTCCCATCCAATCACTAACCTCTCTGAATATTTTTGTGCATTTGAAAGTCTGTTTTTGCAAAGTTTCTCTTGCATTGTTCCCTTCTAGGACAATTTTATCCATATATTCTCGAAGCTTCTTGGGTTGAATTTCATATTCTTTCTTGTTGTCTCATAGTTGTTCCTCAAGGATTTCTGTTCTTTCTACCAGTTCTTACCAAGCGACATGAATTAATTCAATCTTATCTACAGGCTCACTTGTTGCGCTAGACTCTAGAAACTGAGGCATTGTTTTCCTGACCGTTGTCCAGGAATCTGAGAGTTTTTCTTTGATTTTTTCCACCTTCAGTTCTTCCTGAACCTTGGAGTGTTCCCATTGTGTTCATTTTTATTTCCTAAGGAGTCTCTCCTGTTTCCAGAATTATGCTTCTCTTTTAGCCTGTTGGATCCTCTGCACTAGTTTTTCAGTTGAGGCCCTAATTATCCCTACTAGCATCATTGTTGGTAATTGTGGGAGCTCGCCTGATGAAGGAGAGAAATCCATGGGTACTCGAACTTGTAGTGGCATTCCACTGGCCATCGATTGTGCAGAGGGTGTCTCCACCCCTTCCTCTCCTGGGGATGGACCTTGCAATTGGTGTGAAATTGTAACCTTCATTTTTGTTGGAAATTGAGGAAAATTTTTTGTCTTGTCCAGGAAAAGTTGCAATAGTTCCACGTATATCTATGGGTTTTGGAAGACCAGTTCCAGTTGTTCTTAAAAAAATACTACGATCTACCCTGATGTAGTCTCGATTTCCTTCTAAACCATCTGTGCTTATGGCTCTTTATATAACAAAGTTTATGGGGTTCTGCTTCTATGGATGGAAATCTCAACATTAAATATTGAGAGAGGACGGTGAGTGCTTGGAACTTGTGGTAGTGGAAAAATTTGAATCTTTGTTGAAGGAATAGTGTCTTGAATTGCTACGAATGAAATGACTAACTGGATCAAGACTTGAGGGGTCATAGTGATGCGTTCTAGTACATTCTCAGGTAGGTCGGGGAGATCCAACTACATGGGCTCTGGTGAAGTGGTTTGGGGTTGAATGGTGGTGTCTTGCAGTGTTGATGGGGGTTATGAGGGTGATGGGGGTTGCTCAGCGAGTATGGTTGTGGATGCAGTGGTATCTAGTTCAGGATCATCTTAGATGTTTATTACTATATGAGAAGCTCGAGTGAATGTTCGAGTATGAGGTATGGTCAAGGATATCAGCTGGGGGTTCAGAATCTTCATATGGGAGAGACCTGTCCTGGGTTTCTTAAGTAATGTATCTCCTATGAAAGAAATAATGAGGATGTCATTGACATATTTACCTAATAGAATGGCTTGGTCAAGAAGCTGTAGAAACATAGGCAACGTCCTCTTCGTCTTCTGAGTCTGTGGGCATCTGAAACTTTTGTTTCTTCTCTGTTGGTCCAAAACTCAGTCCTACTTCTTCTTCTTGGCCCTTTTTCTCCAGGGTCTCTGCAGGCAAGAGGTAGTGCATGCAAGATTTGCATGGATTTTGCTTGATGCCAGCCCACAACATGACTTATTTATTGAATGTTTCCTCGTTAAGGTAAAAGGGGAGAAACCTCGAGTGGAAATCTTCCAGCTTTGTATGCCTTGTCCAAACAAGAGTGTTGTGGCGGTTCAAGCCAAAGGAGATATTTCGAGTGTTTAGGTTCAACAACTCTTATGGTATGCACCACTGCTGAGTTGTGTCCATAAATAGATTATACCACTTTGAGAAAGTGACATTATTGAATTCTTGGTTCTCCTGATCTGACCTTAAGTGCCAATGTTCAAACATTTTGGCAAGGAGACCCTTGTCCACTAGTGCCAACTGTCTCCCAATGGGTCGATTCCATTTCCAAATGGAAAAATATATTAGTATATATCCATATGTAAAGGTTCTACCTTTCTCTTGGGCTACCTCATAAGCTACCAGGAGTTCCTCTAGTAGGTAACTACACTAGTTGAATACAACTCCATTTGCACAGAAATCAACTACAAAAAGTGCATCTAAGGTGAATTTGCCCTTGTAGTAGGAACACATGACCTTGATTTCAATTATATAGTAGGTAATCTGAACTGTTTTTGGAATAATTGGGTCAATCATTGTTGTTCGGTCACCTCTCTGTGTGCGGAACTTCTCATATAGGATAACATCATCTTTATTTTTCCTGTGCTTTCTCGGGCCTTAGAATCCTTTGGAAACATCCTCACCCTCAAGAGATAAGCTGATGAACTGGTGAATGTTGTCCACATGAATCTGATACCTCTGTTTGATCCATAGACTTATGTCATGTACTCGGATGATCAGGAATTTTGTGCAGCGTGCAACCTCGCTAGTGGTCTTGAAGATCGGTAAGTCCCTGAGGTTCATGATTGTGGAGTTGAACAGATTGATAAATTTAGGCTTGGGGACAAATTTCATGCCTTCGATTTCATCTAGAGCCAAGTCCAAGAACACGCCAATGCTCATCTGTGGGAACAACACTTGGTCTACCAAATCAAGGTCCAAAAGATTTACTTGCTCTGTCCTCCCCTTGACATCTTTGAAGATATCGATACAAGGATCATACGGTTCATCTAGGATTTCTTATTTGGGAGATGAACTCTGAATTTTTGTTTCTCTCAACATGGCAGCTCTAAAGTGTTGATATGCTGGAAAAGACGGGGTCAGATTTGTAATAGGAGAACGAAAATCTCTCAGGTATGCGCAATTTAATTCAAAATCTAGATAACAACAACAATGATGCTTGCTCATGCATTGACGGGGTCTTATAACTAGATAAATAGAATTTTTTTGTAAGTGTACATAAAGACATTCATGATTATGCCATAAATGTGTTTTTAGGCTTAGGTGTCCAATGGGACAGATAACGGTATAGGATCTATCAACTGATGTTATATTTTAATGAACAAACTGATAGGGACGTGGTCGAGCTAAGGGGCTTATCCTTTTAATGATTGAGAAGAGGGGTGGGTATATCGATGGAATTTTCATGTATCATGCCTTTATGGCTTAATGGAAAGTTATGACAGGTTACGGTAGCTATCATAAAGTCTATAACTGGACTGGGTACGTGTGGCACATGGATTGTGATCGAGCTTAGATTCACCCTCCCTTCGACCACAATGGGGGTCCGAGTCATATTAAATGACTTCATTTAATATAATGGTGGCTCTTCCGATCTGGTGTGGCTGAGTAAGTAGTTATTTAATGAAAAACATCTGATCTTTCATGTTGATAAGGTACAATTTATAGATGAGGGTTTAAGGTTTCTTCTTCAAATTGTGGATCTACATATCTAATTAGTTTCATTGGGCTGTTAGAATGCTTAAGATCATTTTCATCACCTAAGTCTTATTCAATAACAGAATTCAAATACTGATTAGAGCAAGAGTTATAAGAATGTTGATATTCACCTTGACCAAGAATCGAATCTTCTTCCGCGATGGTCAAAGACAGAAAATACAATGATTCAGAGGAAAAACCAGTTTGGTTGTCGGTAAGAACTTGGTCAATAGATTCTACCTCCCTTGCTTGTTCAAATTTTTCAGATAGATTCCTCTCAGCCTCCGAACTAAATTCTTCTCGCAATCGAGTGATCGGATTTGCAAATGGTTCTTCATTCACGATTGAATATGACTGGATGGAAGGGACGCAAGCATCATAGAGGAGATTTAATACAAATGGCATTTCATTGAGATTAAATTTACAGAGGATATGATAGATTCTTGTCAAAAAGTCTTCCGATGATGAATCGCCATTGATTAGCGAAGTATGAAATTCTTCACATAATTGATCGAAATCATAAATTTCAAAAGCATCTAGAAATTCATCTACAAATTGAAACCAATAAAAAATGTGACATGCTGGAAAGGATTCAAACCAATGTTTAATCCGACCTCTAAAAGTAGAAGCGAACAATCTGCATAAAACTCTTAAATCTGAGATGTCATGTTTGATGCATTTGCACCAAAACTTGTTAAGGTGGTTTTTAGCAGATGTATTGCCTCCACCATCAAAGGTGAGTTTGGACAAGCAAGAGACTGCCTCGTTGGGAACATCGGGTAATGAGAAGTGGAAAGCATGTTCCAACACAGTGATTTAGGGAGCCATGGGGAAATTGAATAAAAATAAAGGCTCCTACAAGGCCATCTTGTCAGTAGGCCCTCCTTCTAGCACCATTTGTTGACGGGTGAAATTGACCGCTCGTCAACTTGAAGAGTGAATCCGGTCCGAGGTTGTCTAATTAACCCAAGTCATTTGGATTAATTGACTTTGATGGGTTTAGCGGCTCCGTTGGCCAATCTAAGTCCTAAAGAAAGCAAAAAAATAACTAAAGGAAATACAATAACCTAATAAATAACAATCACTAAAATCTATATGTACATTTAAATATATATATATATGTACAATTTATTTAAATAATATATGTATAATAATTCTATATACAATTTGTACAAATCACGAGTTTTAATCTAAACTCGTAAAAATCGAATGTAAATTGGTTCCTTTAACAACAGTAATAAAGAAAGTGAAAATACTATTTAATTTTTTTTTGGTTTGTTTTCTTAGATGTATACATTCATGAAATCAAATATTAAACTACTTAATCGAACAGAAAATTATAGATAATGGAAATCATACCATATGTATAAAACTTCTAAACTAAACAAGAAAATGGAATAAAATAATAGACTAACCTATTAATGCATCCAATGTCTATTCAATAGAGAATATCCAGCCACCTTATCCGGGAAGTAAACCTACAACGGATCTAAAGATTGTTCTGAACAAATGCGAAATAAATGTGCCGAAGATTGAGTTATGATAACAGAACATAAAATGGATACAACCACAGTGATATTTATGATTTGCAAGTAACTACAACGAGATAAATCTTCTTGTAAGAACTTGCATGTAAACATTCAACAGAAATTAGAGATAAATCTCCTAATTTAAATTGGATGGATGATTACTGTGTATTATATCTAAAACATAAGATATGGATAACATATAAAATGAATCATATCAACTTGCAATAAATCATGATGACAAAATCAATCACCATCTATTATCAAATCGAAACAAACATAACTTGAATCAAAACATCATACATAAAAGCTAAAGATGTAATGTCCATTCTGTTCCATTTAAGTCTATGATAAAACGCCCATACTCTTGCCCCAGGCCGAGATGATGCAATGTTTACAAAATGATATGTTTATATAGGTCTCAGGAAACATAACTGTTTCCTGTTCATAAGATCAAATTGGTTTCAAAAATAAAGGGGGATGCAACCACCTTGATTTCACTAGATATCCAAAAACTAACAACAATCTAATTTTGTTTATTCAAAATACATAATAGATATGACTTGGAAATCTTAAAAGTGCCTCATATCATCTTTGAAATCATGGGCTCCTAGATTATCCTGAAAACAAAAGAAAATAAGAAAGATCTCAGATATGTTTTCTGTCATCAAATCAAACAATTCGAATTTTCTTAACTGGCTATAGAATCTTGCGATTCTGTAGCTAGTTATAATAGAAAATCCAATCTCATTTTATTGAATAAATAAAAGAGGCTAATCTTAATAATAAAAATAGTTTATTAAATCAAACCAAATAACCTAACTTAAGAATGAAAATAATCATGCTATATAAAACAAAATCATACCTCTAATCATCAAATCAAATCGTATCATGAAACTTTGGAGTTAACGATAGCTGTAGTTGCCTCTACATTTTTAAAAATCACATGACCTGTGGTTTTCAAACGTTTCTCCTTCCCTTGGATGATGGATTCAAGCCCGTTGTTTTCATTTGTTAACATATCAACCTGGTCTTTTAAAAACTTGACCCGTGACTGTATAAATAGGACAACAATATAGTATCTATCAATCCATCATAGGCAGACATCGCACTGTAGATCCAGAACTATTGATTGAGGGAACCTATGGTTGTATGTTAACACATTCCCACTATTTCCTGTAGGTTTTTATATTTTATTTTTTTATCAAGCTTGATCAATGGATTCAGGCAATGCCCTTGCATGAGGGTTTTCATACAACAATTCAAGCCTGACATTTGATAGCCCGAGAGGCTTCTCTATCAAGGATCTATCTAGCGCTATAGAAAGGTCTGTAACAACAAATAAAAAAATGTTTATCTTGACCGAAACATAAATTCTAAGAAAATTACCTCCAAAGGCCGAAAAATATCTCTGCAAATATCCATTTTATGGAGAAACTGCCTGCGATGAAGATAAAATGGCTCATATCGGTTCTATATTTTTAAGGGATTGTTCTAATTCGCAGTGGTTTGATCAAAATCTCTTCCACAAAATCGTGTCTCCAGCAGGTAAAAAAAACGAGATTAAACCCTTCTAACAAAAGTGTAAAACTTCAAGGCTTGCAGGGATTCCTATAGCTTGACTCAAGAAACCATTGATAACCTTTAGTTGCACATCACCAACTTTTTCCCTACAACCATCAAAGGATAAGGCAAACTCTTGGGCAAACTGAAGATTAAAACCCTGAAACTTCTTGATGAAAACATGCCAGCCATTTCTTTCCAAATCCTCCCTAGCATTATCATATGAGAGCAGGGTTTGGATATTGTTTGGTTCAATCCTTACTACTAGAGCTATACTAGATGGGAGGGTAATCAATGCACAACATACAGGTAGGGTTTGAAAAAATGAAATAGAGACATAGCCCCGAGCCTAACAATACATGTTGTAATGACTCAAACGATGGGCAAGGTGTTTAATCAAAACACGTGCGAAGAGTCTTATGAAACCCAAGACCATGCTAAGGAGTAATGGAAATCTGTACATCGTATGCCACCTTGGTATTGAGTACAAGCTAGGACCAATGCGCTCAAAACAAAATAAGTGCATACCTCATGGTTTGATTGCAAAGTTGGGTAATTTTACAAAAATCGAATAGTCAAAAGTTTCATGAAAGAAATGTGATAAAAAATCAAACCAAAATCAATACAAAAAATCGAATGGTGGGGATATTTTGTTAAAACTATCAATCTCTTAGGCATGTTTAGAATTGAATGGGTCAAAACAAAAAAGGGTAATATCTTCATGGGAAGGAACCAAAACTCCATAACAAATTAAATAAACAATTTTTCTTCAATGAAATTAAAACAAAATGGCAATTACAGTCGCAATTTTTCATGCTTACAGCCATGAAAACGAAGCATGAATAGACAATAAATAAAAACTCACGATTTACGACTGTCATTTAGGAAACTGCTCACCAAGAGTAATAAAATTTCAAGACCTTGTGTAGGAAAATATGTAGATTATTTAATAAAAATAACAATTATATTATTGTTGCCAATATAGTTGTAGCATAGGTTCAACCCTCTGCCTCCATTAATCCCTCCTTTGAATCCACCTCCAACCCCACCACCCTGGCTTCTCTCAGGTTCTTGGGGGGTTTCATTTACTCTGAATGTTGTCGAGTCCAATATGTTAGCAAGGAAATCCAATGCTCTGCATTTATTTGTGGCATGGGTTGTAGATGTGTAAATCTCACAATGTATTGTATTGGGTGTAGTTGTGTACTTTTTCATAATAGGACGCTGCCTCAGTGCTTGTCCATGTGTCTGAAAAATCTGACAATACTCCGTTGTCTGAAAGGTTTGAGCACTTGGGAAGGTATTATATAGCCCTAGTGTATGGAATTGTGGAGTGGTAGATACTTGCACAACTCCACCCGTTGGTCCCGATAAAGGTCCTATTTGATTATGAGGAGGTCCCATTCCCCTCACGCGTCGACATACATTTTCCAGATGCCCTTCTGTGTAGCATCCTGTGCACCAAACCTACAGTCATCCTGGTATTTGTGTGGTTAATTCTTGAATATTTTATGTTAATGTTGATATTAGTCCTTGAATTTGTGACAAATTTGCATCTTCTAGAGGCCTATTCATTCTCAGATTCTCTGGATAACCTTCCACGGATTTGATTTCAATCAATTGTTCCAAGGCATCTATTAATGTGGCTATTCATTGTTGCATTAAAGTAATTCTCGTCAGAGGTAGTAATCCTTGGATGTACCATTCCCTCTGGTGATAGTCATGAATTAGATGCGATATATTCCCAATAACATCTTTAAAATTTTGGCTGTACTCCGAGGAATATTCATCGTCTCTTTGTTGAATCTCCCGCAACTCAGAGAGATCATGTTGCTTTGACTTAGGTAGTTTGAATTCAACGATGAACTTCAAACGAACTTGGCCAAGGGTGAAATCTTGTCCTTGCAACCCAGGTTCGATAGCCTTCATGTACCATTTGAGAGAACAACCCCTCAAAGTAGTCTGAAACTCTACTAACTTATTTTCATTGAGAGTCCCTCTAGACCTCTAAATAGCTTCACATAAGAACCAATGTTTCTCTACATCTTCATCCTCTTTACCCCAAAATTTTGGGTATAGCGCAATCGATCCTCCCATATTTCCAACCATTATAGGTCTCACTGCTCCTATTATAATGAAACGTAATGGTCCTGGTTGTGATACGCTTGGGGATCCCAATATCCTCCCAGTGTTTACACTTACAGATTGATTTTGACTAACTAGCTGCAATAGAATATAAATAGCATAAGTAGGCGGTGTAGAATTTACCAACGATATAGAGGACACCTGGAGGGTGGGTGATTCGAGGCTGGTTCCACTGACTTATGTGTGGGTTTCTTTGATCTGGGGGGTCTCATTCTCTTCCTTTGGAGCTACCTTCTATGCCTCGTTCTCGATGTTTCCTGATATTGGGGATGAGTCTTCTCTATCTTCTACAAGATCCATACCTTCTTCATCTTCCCTTGCTTATCCACATTCTTATTCTTGTCCCCTCATCTGGGGAATCCTTCCTTTCCGTGTTTCTCTCTACTACAATCTTAGACTGGCCAATATTTCTTATGTTCTCACCTTCCTCAACGCTTCCTTCTTTTCTTCATGTGTTCCTCTTGATCTGATTCCTTTCTGCAGCACCTCAAGCTACTTCGATACTTTCTTTAACTTTCTGTGCCACCACTTCTCAACAATGGTATCTCTCCTTAAGGCTCTCTCATTTCTTTCACTCATTTCTTGATCTTCCCCCATGTGTCAAATAACCCTTTTCCCTTCTCAGGTCATGACCCTACCGCAAAATCACCCTACCCCAAGCGTAGGTGTTTAAGCTACCATCTCAGTTGAGGGAATATTTATCATCCCCTCCTCCATAAAGAATACTTTGATCCACAGGGGAATTTCCCTCAAGAGACTGCCGCATGCCCCTTTCTTCAAAATTTCTTCCTTGCATGAAAACGATTGGTGATTCTCGACTACAAATTCAATGATGTATCCCTCCAGAGTTGTATGAACCCATAAACCAACTACTCACATGATCTGGTGACCCAACTGATGGAGATATGTGATTTTCTCTGTATCCCAAGTACAAATCTTCTTGACGGGTTCTTGGAATTCTAGAGCTTATTGGAGCCTATCTATCCAATGGAGTAGTTCTTCCAGAAATTTAATCCACAATATCTCATACT
>JASDQU010372090.1:29706-68601 GCA_032191745.1 Picea mariana | reverse complement strand
AAAGGAAGGACCTAGCAATTTCTCTGGTGGACGTAGCCCACACTGGGTGAACAACGTAAATCTATGTCTCTATTGTATTGTGTATCTTCTTTGTTTTTTTTCCGCATTTGTTTTATTTTATTTCTCCACGGTCCTGTTTTTCTAACAAAAGAGAGGTAAGGAAAACACTTCACTCTACAACAATCGACTTTATTTTTCGTCGTGGTGTCACTCTCACAATTTCACTGTAGGTTTATGAAGTTTCCCTAAAACGATGACTCGAATTATGTGGAAGATCATTGGTAATAGGTTTATCTTTAATCCTTACAAACAGACCATTGAATTTGGGGTCCTTAAGATGAATGTTGAATGGAATTTTAAAAAGGTAAATGTTGTTTCTATCTAATTGAAGTCACTTTCTCTTTTTGGAATTCAGAGATAATTGGTTCGTTCTAGTAAATCTCCATTTGTTGTGGGTCATTTCACAACAACACCCCCATGTTTATAAATTTTATGGGGCCCCAAAAATATTTTTCTCCTTTTTATTTTGCACCTATCCTTTAACCTACAAGACCTGCATCCTTACTTATCTAAGACAACCCAAGATAAGATCAAATTTGTTTCAGGATCGTGTTTCATAGAGTCCTTTTTTAACACGTTATTTTAGACTTCGATCGTCACACTCGGATCACTCCGGATCTTACTCTATTTTATCTCACTGAGCTCCAGTGTTTGTGATGACATTTAAAATGACCACCTTCCCAATTTGCATCCCAATATTGTACTATTGACTATCCATATTATCGATTCTCCAATGAGTTGTTTTTATTTCTTTCGGGACATAAAAGTGTTTCTAAGGTATCGAAGGAATATTACAATCGATACCATCATCGTCGGGAGACTTTTATGCATCATATTATCACATTCTGAAATAAGACTTTGATGGCCTCTTGACCCTTCTCGCGTGTGTCCTGCACTTTTTTTATAGTTCAAAAATTCCCTACCTATGCATACATGGCATTGGCCTTTCCACGTACAAAATTTGCCAAATTAATATTGAGGATCCTTCTTAAACAAACATTTTTGGAACATGTACGTGCCCTTCTGAACTACTTCTTGTGTACACACACTAGGTACATACTAGTCTACACACATACATATGCTAGGTGCATGCTAGACAGTGCGCGTTTACCTCAAAAAATTGCAAAAAATAAAAAGTTGCAAGGAATTCGATGGATTTTACGGGCTATCGATGGTTTCCCAACCATATCACCCATTCTAGCCCGTCCCAAAACCAAATAACCATATTTTTCTCATATACAAAGAGGTATTTGGGTCCCATTTACAACAACAAGTAAGAAAACAAAGAAACTCTGCCAAAATCCCTTCCCCTTGTAGCCCAAGCTTTGCACCCCTTTCTGGGATTTGGCCTCAACATTCCCCCTCTATCCTTTTCTCCTTATACAATCCTTTCCCTTTTCCAAAAGATATCAATTGGTTGTGCGAGGTAGCATGGGAAGGATGCACTTGGAGCAGCAATAAGAGGAGCCTGGACCTGGTTTGCGAAACATTTGCCGACAATAAGGTTGTAATCTTTCTAATCTTGATATTGAATAAAAGAGTTCTTTCCTGTCCCAATACATTGTGTCTTTATATATTTATTGATTAATGAATCCATTCTTATATCTAAACATTGAAAGTAATAAGTAGAGATTGTATATTTGTAGGATTGTTTGCCTAAGTGTTCTTGCAGGTCATCTTTGGGAGGAGACCTGCAGCCTAGGAAGCTACAAAGGTGAAGGAGATCTACATCATATGTTAGGACCAAAGGTACGTGTACTAATATTCCTTCCTCTCTCTTGTCTTTCATCTTAGATAGTTTTGGAGTAGCTTAGGAATAGAATCGTCTTTTAAGGGAAGTCAATGCTCTGCTCATACTTCGACCTGGTATAGTAATAGAGGGATTTTCCCACTAGGAGAATTGGCAACTCCACTGGGGAGTTTCTCTAGGGTCGTAGTGGGAGTTTTTGGCTTAAATTGGTTTGATTCATTTCATTTTTGAGTTTTTTTAGGTTTACTGAGTCAGTTTAGGGTCTCTTGTCACCTTCCAAGTGCCTACCAGCCTCCCCAGCCCAGTCAATCTACCAAGCCTTTTTTCTTTTTGAAAAATTTCAGACATGTATGTGCCCTGCTTTGGCTCAGCCTGCGTACATACACAGTCTTCACATTATACAACCCACGTACATAAACAGGTTGTTGGTGATACAACCCACGTCTCTATGTCTTGAAAGGTTTTTAAAAAAATAAAAGAAGAGTTTTTCTCTTCCCTGACAGAAGATTTGGATTTCTTAGCGATTTCTTGGACCTTACAGGGTCTCTGTCAACGATATTAGGTTGGGTTATAGATTCAGTTTTAACTGGTTTCTTGATCTTCTTTGTTTTCCTTAGAGGTTTAGAGTTGGCCTATCAGCGTTATATCCTCTTCTAGATTCTTGTGAGTCCCTGCGTTTATGTAGTGATCTAGGGTCTGTATGAGTCTTGGGTTTTATCTTCTCTTTATCTAGTTTATGCTTTGAAAAATGAAAAGAATATTTTACTTCTATTTTTCTTGTTTAAGCATTTCAAAAAATCAAAAAAAGATTGCATTCATGCATTTAGTTTGGTAATCGTAACGTAGGTTGTCTTTTTAGAAAAATAAAAGAGTTTATGTTTCAAAGTTCCTTCTTATTTTTCCTGAAAGTATAAGTAGTTTTGCATTGTGAAACGAAAATCTCTTTTAGGAATTTTTCAGTTATAGGATCTTGGAATATTGTTTTGATAATTTTTCAATCACAAATATTTACAAGCTTTTGATTTAAATTTGAAGTATCTAGTTTGATTTTTATAAACAATCTAAAGATTTCTTCTCTTTCGTCTCTTCCAAACACCAAAAGTTGCACATTCATATCCTTTGAGTAAATCAAGCCCATAAAATCAATTCTTAACTTAAAATATATTATACTTTTTGTTTGTAGGGTTCACCAACTAATCTAGGCTTTAAGGCCTTGAAATATGTGTGAATAGGAAAATCTTCAAGGAAATCTAAACAAACATTGGAGTCTTCCATAGGGAGTGGTAAAAGTCCAAAATCATAAGATTTATCTGGTAACCCTCTCTAACATAGGGCCTAAACACAAGGTATCCTAAGGAAAGGTAGAGGATATAAACCCTCCAAAGCTAGACCAAGCGTAGTGGGGATTGTATATTGAGGGTGTTTCTTTGGAATCACATTGATCGCATTTGACTACGGAGCCTCCTGGACCTAAAATCCATTCGATATCCTCAGTTTTCTTCCATACCAATTGCCTTTGGTACTGTTGAAGGGCTTGATACTTTGTTATCCTGCTCATTACGATCATCCCGCTATCGACTGCACCCGCTTGGTAACTGCCTGTGAGCTAGAAACCTAGTTGCCAATTTTTACGTACTTACACAGGCCACTGTGGGGGTATACCATGGTACCTAGGGAAGACGTCAGACCACACTTTGCAAAGTATACCCTTAGGGTGCTTCCTTATTCGAGTTGCACTTGCACCAATAAGTTTCTCTATTTTCGATTGACGTAACTGTTCTTCCTACTAGTTAGTTGTCTGCTTGATTTACCTTTAGCAACTTTTAGTGTGTTCTTTGTGTTTCACGCTAGACAAACCTTACAGTGTCGGTTGATCATTTTACAAAGTGGAATATCAACATCTCCGTCATTCGCGTAGGCTTTAGGGCCCGTCATCGGTTACTTTGAAGCCACCTCCGCCACCATTGAGGTGCAAGCGCGATTAAGAAGGATCACTTGAAGCTATCGGGACACATGAAACTATACCTAATCCAACTATGAGAGAAGACTTTCTTGCACTGAAGGATTCTATTGTTTCTAACCTTGAATCGAAAGGATTCAGGCTCGCCAACCCTCCGATTAACGACTTAGTGACGCCGCTTCTAATTCAGAATGTCTTTCCTGAGGTGAATTCTCCTGAATGACAGTTTCTTCGGTGAGAAACGATGGAAGCAACTAACACTAATTCCTTAGGGAGTCCTTGTATTCCCATCACGAAAACAATAGGAGGGGGCATTGTGCCTCCTCCCCCACCTCCTCCTCTCAATAACATGACTGTCCTTACGCTCACTACTTTGGGCAGTGGTTGGATTCCTTCAATGTTCGACCATTGTTCCCTTTATTCAAAATGCGTCGGGCACTCCCTTTTTATATGGGATTCCTGGTTTTGACTCTAACTCAGTTCTCACATACTCTACTCTACAGACCATTGGTCTAGGGGAAGGGATTCCTAATTCTCCCTTGCAAGGATCCATCGTAGGCACCACTTCCCCATTCAATTCTATTCCTTATAGTGGGGGTTACATCCGTGCTCCATCCCCTTCACTCAGTGGCACATTTCAGCAGCCAATTGAGCCTAATACAAACTATAGTTTGTTTAGTGGAGGCAGTTAGGGACCTTCATCCTACACAACTCCGATGGGATCAATGTCATTTTCATGTTTTGGGGCATTTGGAAATAACTCATTCACTTCATCTACTTTCTCGACTGGGGGAAACCCTGTATTTGGCCAAAAAAAACCCTGTTCAACATTTCATTCCTTCATAAGTAGCAATGAAAGGAGTTTACTCCTTGCAATGTCTTGGGAATCATTAGCAGGGCTCATTTCCCTTGCAAGGGATTTCAATCGGGGGAAACCCCTCCCACACTATGTGGAGCCCCGGGCAAGGTTCAATACCTATTCTAGGAGGTTCGGCTGGGGACATCCCCAACCAAGGTCCATGGAACACTGTACAGGGAGAAATACCTGCAAAAGCCATGTCGTCTAACTTCGAGAATCAATCAACAATGCAACATCAGACAAAAAACCCTTTCACTGGACAGGGTCATCATAGCATATACTCAAACCCTAGCCAAAAATCAAAATTTTCCTGGCAACCTAGTGCTAGTCAAAATCCAGGCCCCTCTTTTCATGTAAATACTCCACAACCGAGACTACATTTTCTGGAAACTCTTCATTTTCCAGACTTGTCGATATTGTTAAATGACTCGATCTATCATGGTTTTCATTTCCCCCCCATGCCGACTAAGTTTCCTTCCAACATTCCTAAGTTTGAAGGAAATCCTGGTGAAGGTCCAAGTGATCATGTGACGACCTTTCACTTGTGGTGCTGATCCAACTCATTTAAGGATGACTCCGTTCAGTTGCGATTATTTCAGCACACTCTTATAGTGGGTGTAGAAAAATGGTATATCGATCTCGAAATATCGAAGTATTTTTACTTTAGTGAATTGACTATGCTTTTCTTGAACCATTTCCAGGTGTCGGTGAGATACGATGTCGGCACCGAGATTCTGGCCAACTTCAAGTAGACAAAGGCTGACCATATCTCAGATCACATCCAAGAATGGTGATGAATAAAGAGTTTGATTAAATTCAAGGTCCCTCCTGCATTCTTTCTCGATTGGTTCTTAAATTCCTTGGTACCTTGTGTGTCCAAAGACGTCGCAATGTCCAGGGTTTTTTCCGAAGAAGAGACTATTATGCACGCCCAACAACTTGAGTTGATTTACTCTCAGTCTGGTACGCTATATGAGATCTTACCTAATGCACCATGGTAAATTCTTGACAGATCCAAACAGAAGTTTGGGGCTCACGCTGATGTAATAGTGGGCTTAGCATAAAGCAAGTCCACGGATCTATTCTCTAATCAATTACAACAATTATCGATTCAACAGACTGTGGCTAGCCAAACCCCTATTTCAGCTTCCCCCGTAACCCAGGCGTCGGATGTACAGTGTGTGCAATTGACTAATACCAAGGCTAACCAGGAAACTGAAGGAAAGAAGAAACATAAAAACAAGAAGGGTAAGGGGGATAAAAAGGCTGAAAATAATGCTGGCGAGGGAAAAACTAAAAAGAGAAAGGTGAAGTTTCCATGTAATCTTTGCACAGACGACCACTTGACTCAGATATTTCCTCATCTTGCGAAAGCCCAAAATATACTGGTACAACAACAACCTGTTGTCTTGATGAAACCTTTTACACAAGGGAAAAATATGGTTCAAGATTTCACATCCATGAGCATGGTTGGGGGAAGTCAGGGACCCCCCGCACCTAATCCAAACAACCTGACCAGAAACATTTATATGGTAAAATTCAAAGCTCATTTTTCGACCATATCACGTGACTACAGAGCACCAGGATCTGTTGAGAAGGGAAAAGAGGCCTCCAACCCATTGAATCCTCTTCAAATTGAGAAGAAAATGGGAGAAACACTGAATCACATCCCTAAAGGTGTGTTCAAAAAGGCTTCTCAAAACCCAAACGTGAGGGCTTCTTAGAACTACTCCATTGTGGAGGATCTGTAACAAACTCCTTGTACAATTTCTACTGTGGAGGTTCTCCAAAGTTTCCCCTGACAGAGAAAAGATTTGTTTTCTACCTTGGGAGAGGTCGACCCATGTAACTCAGGAATGATCATTTTTTTATCTAAATGATCATAAACCTCGTCTTTCTCACCATGTTACCTTTCAGATAATAGTGGCGTACACCAAGAAATCATTGACATGAAACATATTTCATACAGTGGTTAATGAGGGTGCCTCAACTTGCATGATGTTGTTGTTGGAAGGAAATTGGCCAACCTGAGTTGTCTCTGTCACCCACGTTGCTTACGGCATTGGAAGGTCGGGCATTCAAACCACATGGTATAATTCCCTCTTTCCTAGTGCAGTTGGAGGGTAAAACTGTGTGCATTTAGGTTGAAGTACTCTATGCACCTTTGGACTACAATATTTTGTTAGGACATAGTTGGACTTACTAAAAGAACACAGTTGTAGCCACCATTTTTTGGGTCTTGTGTTTTCCTCACAAAGTTCAGATTATAACCATTGAGCAATTATCCTTTTATCACCCTGACCCTTCATCAGGGGCATCCATGGTTGCGATGATTGATAAACCGCAATCGGGCACTGTCAACTTAGGTGCCAGATTGTTTCCATCTGTGATGGGGACTTTTGAATATCTCCTTCCTTCTAGTGATGTTAGGATTATTTTGATTGTCCCCAACCAACCAAAGGATGCAATTTTCCAAGTCACGTCTTTCAAAATGAGTTACTTTGAAGACCCATGGAATTTACCTTCCCCATCATCTTTGATGGAAGGGTTAGGTCACCTTGACATGGAAATTCCCTTATCCGCGACTAAGGTTGCATATATCATTTTCCTGTAAGTCTCGACCAACCCTGATCTGGCTCCCCCACAGGATCTAGATCCTATTCTAGAGCCTATTTGGGCTCAAGACTCTCTCGTTTCTCAAGACCCTTTGGACTTAGTCTTTCCCTCTGATAAGGTGATCCTGGAGGCAATGACTAGTCCAGACAGAACTTGGAATTATCTTCAACATAGATCTTACTTCTTACCCGATCTCAGGAGAGTAGAGGCGGGGGAGTTTGTTATGACCATTAATGGATATAACCCTTGTCCTATTAGACCTCTGGCTACACATGGAATATATGTCGAGGGTAACATGGAAAGTATTGCTCAGATAATTTCTATTGATATCTCCAAAACTTGTGGCGTCGTGGAGAATGTCTTCGTTGGAGTGGATTTCTCTTCTTAAGAGACTGAAATATACATTGAATTGTTTAAATATTTCTGCGACATTTTTTCCTGGTCTTATAAGGATATTCTAGGAATGGATGATTTTAGGGGCTAAATTTCGCTCATGGGCTAATTTTCCATGGTTTTTCCAAAAAAGAGATTCGTTATTTTAAAAATGATTCGCCCAAATTCTATATGATAAAATTATTTTACCTTAAAAATTGCCAAAATTTTATAAAAACTATATAAAATACTTAGAAATTTGAATATTTTTACAAAAATATCACCAAAAATTTATATTTGACATATGAAGGATTAGTAAGATTCTCCAAGGTTTCTACATTTTAAAATAAATTTACATCCTTAAAATCATCCCACGAATTGTTGAACATGAAATCATGAATTATCCTGATGTTAAACTGGTCCGACAGAAGCTTCACCGGGTCAATCCTCGCAAAGAAGCGATGATAAAGGCTAAAGTAGATAAAATCCTCAAAGGTGGTTTCATATACCCTGTGCAATTCATGGAATCAATATCGAACCATGTTCCTGTCAACAAGAAGCAAGGCATGATCCACGTATGTTTGGAATTTCATGACTTGAACAAAGATTTCTCGAAAGAGAATTTTTCAACCCCATTTATTGACCAGATCATTTATGAATGTGCAGGTTCCGAGGTATTTTCTTTCATGGATGGGTTTTCAGGTATAAAAAAATTCATATCAAGCTCAAGGACCACATAAAAAAACTTGTATTTGTCCTTGGGGTACATTCATGTATCGGGAAATTCCTTTTGTCCTAAAGAATGTTGTAGCTAATTTTCAATAGGCCATGTCATTTGATTTTCATGACCTCAAACATATATTTGAGGTGTACCTCGATGATTTGGCTTCACATTATCGCAAGAGATCCTATCGTCCCACCCACTTACGAATAATCTTTGAGAGGTGTTGCTACTATCGAATTCGCTTGAATCCAAAAAAGTGCAGTTTTTGTGTGACATTGGGTCGTTTATTAGGTTTCATCATGTCAACAAAAGGGATCATGGTCGATCCTCTAAAGGTTGAGGAAATAGCCCAATTTCCTCCACTACGCACAATCCCCCAACTTCACAGTCTACAGGGGAAAGAAAATTTTCTTCAGTGTTTTGTTGCTAATTATGCCGAGATTACGAAAGGGTTCATGCATATTTTAAAAAGAGGAGTCCCATTCTATTGGGATGAATCTCCTCGTTGCTCTTTTGATGCGTTGAAATGTGCCTTGACGCCTGCCCCTATGCTGATTCCTCCTGATTATGGAAAGGATTTCTTATTATATTTGGCTCCTAAAGAGTCTATAATCGACATGGTATTGGTCCAAGAGGATGACGTGCTCGAAGAGCACGTTATATATTGTCTTATCCGAGGCCTAGTTGGATCGGAACTCAACTACTCGCACGTTGAGAAAATCGCTTTGGTAGTTGTTCACACTGTCCAACGGTTCCATCACAATATATTACTTTGTAAAACCATCATCATTTTCATCCTCAACCCCTTTCAATGTGTGTTAATGTGACGGGTCATCGACGGAAAAATCAGTCGATGGATAGTTATCCTACAAGATTTTGACTTGGATTTTGTTTTGGTGAAATATAAAAAGTCGTTAGTCTTTGTGGAGTTAATATCAAAACTTCCAGTTGAGAGTGGTGATATTTCTCTTGAAGAGTCAACAATTAATGGAGGTATTTTTATGATCCCATCTTCAAAACCCTGGTATGGAGATATACTTGTGTATCTTCATACTTTGAAGTGCCCCTCTTCTACTTCTCCTGATGAGCGTTGTTGAATATGACACCAAGCGCGAAACTATCTCATCCTCGATGATACTTTTTATCATCGAGGGGTGGATTTCATTCTTCGACGATGTCTTACTCACGAAGAAGAAAAACTTTTTTTGAAAGACTATCACAAAGGAGCATATGGTGGCCATCTTTCTAGGTTGGAAAAAACCCAAAATATTCTTCGCGCAAGATACTTTTGGGCCTCGCTAATCAAAGATTGTGTTGATGCAGTCAATAAGTGTCACCGGTGCTAGATACTCTGTCGAAAGATGTAGGCACATCTAGCTCCTATGTTATCGGTTATTTTCGTCGGCCCCTTCACCAAGTGGGGCTTTGATTTCACTACATGTCACCCAGTTTCTGCCAAGGGGCATCCCTATATCATCGCAGCAGTAGACTACTTTACTAAGTGGGTCAAATCTATGCTGACATTTAACAATGACAAGGAAACTGCTGCCCTTTTTGTTTTCAACCAGATAGTAGCTTGGTTCGGTATCCTGAAGGATATTGTCATTGACCATGGAAATCACTTCCAAAACAAAATGATGTATGAATTAACATCAAATCCTGGGTTTAAACAAGAACATTCTTCATCGTATTACCCACAAGCGAATGGTGAGGTAATTGAACGAACGATTAATTCGGCCAAGTCAAATTGGCATTTGATGTTATATTCAATGCTTTGGGCTTATCGAACTGCTTTGAAGACTGTTACCGGTTTTTCACCTTTTCAACTCGTTTACGGTTTGGAGCCAGTATTTCCCATTGAATTTCAAATACCTTCTCCGAAGTTAGTAGTAGAACTACTTCCTGACACTACTCCATTTGAGGAATGTCTTTTATATCTCGAGCAACTCAATGAGCAACGTCGAGATGTGACCTTGGATAACAAGGCTCATAAACAATGGGTCAAGTGTGAATATGATCGGTCTATATTCCCTCGGATTTTCTTCGAAGGCGATCTTGTCCTAGTCTATGACCAAGACAAATATCCTTTGGGGGTAGGCAAGTTCAAACCCATTTGGTTCAGACCTTTCATTATAAAAGAAGTCTTAGAAAAGGGTGCTTACCATTTGATTGATTTCGAGGGAAACGCCTTAGTGGAACCTAGAAATGGGTTCTACCTTAAGAAGTATTACACTTAGGTCTATCACTTGAGCTTGACTTCTTGTATATATGTATAGTTTCTTATACATTCTTGTCTTTTTTGTTTTTTGGATGTGTAGTCATTTATGTTTTCCTTTTCACTGTCGAAGATATCAAGTGAATCTCAAGTGTATGTTGGGTTCGCGGATGGTGCTAGACGACACATCCAGGGGCTTGCTTATGCAACTTGGGTGATTTTTATACCTGGCAGTCAGTTGCTATATTCTAGAGGTATTTGTCTAGGAGAAGAAACAAATAATGTTGTCGAGTATAATGGAGTGATAGAATTACTATGTGATGCCTTGTCACATGGTATTTCTCACCTCCAGGTTTATTTAGATGATCAATTGGTCGTGTTCTAGTTAAATTAGGTTTACCGCGTTTACGATCCCACTCTTCATCGACAATTCGTTACAGTATGTATCTTAGAATGCTATTTTGATTATATTACTTATATTCATGTTCCTAGGAGATTTAACCAACTAACTAATGTATTAGCTAATCAAGTGTTAGATTCACATGTTGCTCACATGTAAAAATAAAACACACACATACACATGTAAATACATTTGTAAAAATGTTCATCCATAAGACAAAAAATATGTATATATATATATATAAATATATCCAAAAATAGTGTCATGAGTACAAAGTGAGCATTAAAGACTAAAAAATAGCTGGTATACAGCGTTGGGCGTAATCCCTCAATACATAGTACAAAAATTTCCCTCAGCACATAAGTGGTCCAACTCTATCTAAGGTCTGGGCCTATTGGCCCTGCTATAGTGGACTACAACATTCGCAAGACACCAGAATAGTTGGACCCAAGTCTTGGGCACCCCCAATACATGTGGTTTCATATTCGAGGGAATATCCTCGATCTCTTGCATGGCTACTACATGAGTGAGTGTCGTGAGGTTTCTCTCTACTCCCCACAACACTCTCTAAGACTCTCCGGCTGGGGGTCCTCCTGCAACTGTTGGTCCTCCTACTCTTTTCGGTCCAGCCTCTTGTCGAGGATGACGCCTTGTCCTGGGAAAGTATGTTGTTCGAACATGTCCCACATCTATGTATAATAGATCTTTAAGTTAGTAATCTGGCATATGCATAAAAAGGATAATATGTAAAAATTTAAAAATTTAATAAACTTAAAAAATGTGTTACCTATCTCACCGCGCTCCTCGCCAGGGGGCATGGGCATATCGGGATATCTCAGAAAACTAATTCCTTCATAGGGATATTCCTCCAACTTATCTAGGCAAGAAAACTACCCACCTGCATAATGCTAGAAACGAGGCAATATGCCCCCATACTATCTCCCTCAGACTAAGATTGGGCACTCTCGAAGAAGAAGAAAGAGAACAATATCGTACCGAACCTGAAGTTATTTTTCTTCCTCCTACAATATTTTGTGAGCTATTTATTCATGCATGTAAGCATGGTAGTACTCGAGTAAAAAATGGTAGGCTCCAAACACTGTACTACACAATGCATCTTTGCATGAGAGGTTTGATGGAGTGTTGCGTATCTTGTGATCCACCGGATCATAAATAGTATAATGCAAAGGTGGAGGGTGGTGATCTTGTGAATTGACACCTGAGAACCTAATTTCTCAGTACCATCCTCACAGTACATCCCGATGTAATCCTCAATGTTATACAACCCTGGAGGAAAGGTCCTCATATTTACTAGTTCCCCTCTCTTAGAGAGGCCGGTTAAGAAGTAAATATCCTATGTGTTTGGGGTCAGTGATTGACCCTCTAGCATAAATGCCTCTACATCGGGGTGCCAATACTACACAAAATCATTGAGCAAACTCGATTGTGCCCTCATGAACAAATGCTGAAATAATTTCCAAATGCCACACTGTTTTAGCATAGAAATGGCTACGGGATCCTGCTCGAACAAAACATGAAGTTCCTCATGTTCCCTTTCTCTCCAGTGCACATACATCCTATCACACAAAAGATTGGAGAGGTTTTAGCATTTTTTTGTTTCTTTTTTTAGTAATAAAGGAGATGTACGCGAGTTGTCTTTAAGACAGTCGCGTATGTATGTAGGCTGAGTATTACTCTGTCTATGTACATATGTAGGCTGAGCGTGGATATCTCGTGTACACGCAAACACGACCCTTTTACAAGGGTGCGTGCCTCCAAAACATAAAATTAAACTTAAATAAATGAACTAAACTAAAGGAGAGGCTGAATTGTACTTACTTTGTCCAAGTGTGAGGGTTTTTCGTCCACTGTAGCTCCTTGAATTCACATCTTGAGGAAGAGGGTTTTTTATCTTTTTGGTTATTTTCCAAATTGCAATGGTAAAAATGATCTGTCCACCTCTATTTATAGACTTTTTTGGCCGTTTTTCCCTATTTTGGTTCCTTTTTCCCTTTTTCTTAACTTGGTAGCTACTTGAGTTCTCTTCTGACATATCTTTGGGTCATTCTAATGAACTTGTCCTTTTTGTTTGGTGATTTTCTTGAGATGGGTTACACCTATATCATCCCATGGTAAAAGCCATTTTTTCAACTTTTTGCATATAGGTTAGGTTTTCACCCCATGCATCTTGCATATTGTTGACTTTACCACTTTTCCATAGGATCGATCCCATCGAAGTGTGACACAGAACCTTCTCAACTGCTTTAGAAGTGTCGTGATTAGGTGGTAGAGCCTACCTCTACATGGATGCCATAGGTAGATCCTTTGCTGCATTTTGGCTTCCATGGTGCGAGTTTTATTCTTAGGCTTGGGACTCCTTGTTAGTCCCTCCATGATTACGTATTGTTAGTCCCTTGTTAGTCATCATTTTTGGATTTACCCACGAGACTCCCTAATGAGCATGGTTTGTGGTCTTTCAAGATCTCTTAAATTTTGAAAGAAACATCGAACAAGAGTTCATTTATTATTTTTGAGCTCATCTGGATTACTTGAGAAAATAAGCCCATCTGGAGTCTTCTTTAAGCCCTTTTCAGACTCTCTAAAAATGAAAAGATTGTTGAGCGATCTTTTTTCCCTTCACGCTCGCCAAACTCAAATTTCAAAGCACATCTATCTAGCAGTAGTTTACCCAATTTTTGGTCTGGACGGTTAATTTTACGAATAAAGGTATGCCCTAGGAAATTTGGTTCGCTAGGAGAGTATTCTCAGGCATAAGTTTAACCCTTTTTCAGGCCTGAGGGACTAAATTTTTTTAAAAGGAACATTCTCCTTGGTTTTGGTTTATCTCTTTTCATGCCTTGGAGATTACTTATGAAAACGGAACCCCCTCGAAGTCCATAGTTAAGCTCTTTTCAGACTCCCTAAATATGAAAAGATTGTCGAGTGACCTTGTTCCTTTCACACTCATTAGTTGGTCCAGAAAGAAAATCTATTTGGCATGAGTTTAACCCTTTTTCCAACCAATAGATTATCCAGGAAAAAGGTACTCCTTGGGAGATACATCTCACCGGGAGAGTTATCCTCAGTTATATTTTATACTTTTTTGGGCTAAGGAGACTAAATCTAGAAAAAGGTTGTGAGTCCATAGTTAAGATCTTTTCAGAATTCTTAAAATTGAAAATATCACCAAGTGATCTTGTCTTAATCGCACTCGTTAAAATGGTTTTTAAGAGACATCATTTCGGTACAAGTTTAACCATTTTTCAAACTGAATGGAATAGTTATGAAAAAGAACTCCCTCAAGTCTTCTTTTAACATTTTTTAGACTCTCTAAATGTGAAAAACCACCGATCTTACCTTCTTTGGGATCGTAAAAATTTACATGGAAGGAGTCTTGTTGTGTCATGATTTATCACACTACATGTCTCATCCTTGCAACTTTGGCCTAATGTTGGCTCCATGTTGCTCTCAACTGAACCTTTGAAGAATTCCTTATGCGCAAACATTGCAACAATTTTTACTTGTGAGCTAACACCCTGAACCATGGCGGAATTTTCCCCGAGTGTCCTTATCCTACACATGTCTCCTTTCCCTGAGAATTAGTATGTTCCATGTTCCTAGAACCAATTTTTATTTCTCATGAAACTCATTCCTCCTTTGTAATGTAGCATTTTTTTTATTCCTTTTCAATCTCATTAAAACTTTGAAAAAGGAAAAAAATCAAATATTCCAAAAAGAGGGGACATGATATACTTTCTCTTTTATTGAACACCGAGATAGATTCCCTTGGAAAAATCACATCCTTCCGTTTGTTTGCCAAGAATTGGGATTTAGTGTGACCTTAGGAGGTCATTCTCGCTACATAGAGATGTGTCCTCCTCCGTTTGCTTACGCTTCCAAACATATGGAGAGTTTGTGGTGCCTCCTGCATCATAGACTTATGTCAATATTATATTGCCTAAGTCTCATCATTTTTTTGTGCTTTTGTCCAAGGGAATTTTTAGCCAAGCTGAGTTGTCCATTCTGTATTTTTTCTCTTGACTTTCATGAGTCGGCCATCTCGAGTGTCTAGTCAAGTCTAGATTCAAAATCGCTAAAATTTTGTTCTTGATAATTGAGATCCTCTAGTCTTTTCTCAAAGGCATGTCGAAGACCTCAAATTAGTGAGTCTTAAATTCCTATTGTACTCCTACCTGAGATATTGAATATATTGAAGTTATTTCTCGAGCTATGAAGTCCTTATCTTCAGCCATAGGCGTCAATGCTTCTGGAAGATGCATATTATATTGTACTTAAATATCATCAAACGATTTTGATGTAGATCCGCTATGTATTTCTCATGGCTACACTTTATATATACATTTATATGACATGGATCTCTAGTGTACTTGATTGGAAAACATGATTATTTCATCTCGAGCATGGGTATGCCTGCCTCAAAGATATTATTATTGTTTTGTAGATGGCACCTCCCGAACTTTGGTCCCAGGCTCACTCGTTTCTGTGCCTTCCCACTGGTAAATAAATTGTAATGTATTTCAACCATCAGTTGCTCTTCTAACCTAACACATTAGGGGGAATTTGTTATAGTCCAAAAATTCCCTACTTATTCATACATGGCATTGGTCCTTCCAGTTAAACAATTTTCCAAATTACTGTTAAGGATCCTTCTTAAAAAACCATTTTTTGGAGCATCTACGCACCATGTTGAACTACTACCCACGTACACACGCTAGATGCATACTAGTAAGAACACCTACATATGTTAACTGCATGCTAGACAACCCATGTATAACTCCAAAAATTGCAAAAAATAAAAAATTGCAAAGAATTTGGTGGAGTTTACGAGCTATCGAGGGTTTCCAAACAATTTCATCCATTGTAGGCCATCCCCAAATCGAATAACCATATTTTTATCATATAAAAAGAGGTCTCAGGGTCCCATTTACAAAAAAAATCAAGAGAAAAAAGAAACTCTGCAAAAACCCCTTCCCCTTCTAGCCCAAGTTTTGCACCCCTTTCTGAGATTTGGCATCGACATTCCCCCTCTAGCCCTTTCTCCTTATACAATCCTTTCCCTTTTCCCAAAGAGATCAGTTGGTTGTGAGAGGTAGCATGGGAATGATTCACTTGGAGCAGTAGTAACAGGAGCCCGGACCTAGTTCTCAGAGTGTTTTCCGATAAGAAGGTTGTAATCTTTATAATATTCATATTAAATAAAAGAGTTATTTCCTGTCCCAATACATTGTGTCTTTATATATTTATGGATTAATGCATCCATGCTTATATATGAACGTTGAAAGTAATAAGTAGATATTGTATATTTGTAGCATTGTTTGCCTAAGTGTTCTTTCATTTCATATTTGGGAGGAAACCCGTAGCCTAGGAAGCTACAAAGGTGGAGGAGGTCTACATTAGATGTTAGGACCAAAGGTACACCTACTAGTATTACTTACTCTCTCTTGTATTTCAACTTAGATAGTTTTGGGGTAGCTTAGGAATAGAACCGTCTTTTAAGGGAAGTCAATTCTCTGCCTGTGCTTTGACCGGGTATAGTAATAGGGCGATTTTCCCGCTAGCAACTTTCTCATAGATCGAAAGAATATTCTTCGATACCATTGTCATCAGAGCTCAAATGTTTCCATATCCTTCAAACCTCCGACATCCAAGTCCCAAAATATTATAAAGCACATAGTTTAGCATGCCTTTCTAAAAAAAATAGATTTATTGTCGATACCTTCCCCTCAAGTTTTAGATTCTCCCTCATCCTGATTCACCCCGATACCAACACCCCGATGGGTCCCACCTCTTTTTGTATCACTAGTCATTAATTGACGTACCGGGCCTACCCACTGGTCCACATATAAGGGAATATACCTTCAATACCTTTCCCTTCGATGTTCGATAAAACCACAATCTCTCATACTTTGAAAGCTCAGCCCTGATAACGGTCTTATTCGAAGATTTGGTTTAGCACTTCCCCTGATGTTTTGATCAATGCACCTATCCTACTTATTAAGCTTTAATTACGGAAATGGCACACATGATCCTCATACACAACTGAGTTATGGCATACTCGTTCTAGTTGGATGTGCATTATGAGTTATAAAAACAACCTTTTAGAACACAAATTTCACTGTAAATTTTCGAAAAATAGTCCACAAAGTTTGATTTTTGTCTAGACTCCCTCACTTACTGAGATCGCTTTCTCTGTTACTGCAACTATGTTTTTATCAGTAACCCTCATTTTCTATTTCTTAACTAGCTTTTTTTTATTATTACATCTAATGGGTTATACTTAAGATAAGTCGATATTATTTTAACATGTTATTGTGGGTTAATTTGGTTATTCGTCATGGTGAGAGAAAACCCCAAAAGACCTATAAGTTCAATGTACTTCCAGGGTGTCACAGGCCTCGAATCATCATCTCGACCGATCAAAAATTTTGTGACTAAAACAATTACTCATACTGGATAGGACCACTACCCCGACTTTGAAGAGATATACAAGATATTCAGTTCCATAGAGTTTCCTAAAGAAAAATATGTTTTATAGGTCTACCATAATATCCTAAAAAGCGATATTCACCGGGTAGCTGCCAGGCCACAACTGTTCCCATACAATGAGGAAATACAGTGGTGCCTCGAGAAATTTGACGCTTCCACGACAAACATCATGAGAAAGAAGGGGACATGAATAGTTTCTCTCAGACCTGAGGATATTAGCGTCATATATTGGCTTCCCTATCCTAAATGCTCGCTAAATGAACCTTTCCTAAAAGGGTTCGACCAGGAAAGAAAAGGATATAAAAAATAGATTAAAACAATGGGTGGATGAGGATAAAACCCTTAAACAAGGTCAAAAGTTGGTCCCCACCCACAAGATTAAAACTTCTTACAAGTTGTTGGTGGCCATGATCTGTCATTTATATGGAGAAGAAAATAGTACACACTTCCAAATTGACTGTTTTCCTTTAGCACACACCATCGTTAGAATGGGACAGATCTTCAACTAGGTAGATATCCTAGCCTTTAACATATTCCTGCACGCAAAGAATCTCCCAGGTATTAAGAAGCCATGTTTTTATATGTTTTCTTGTATGATAGATTCCATTTGTTCCTTGGTACAATTTCCTGAACTGAGATGGAATTGGGACCAAAGTTAGCCCCCCATTCATATTTATTTCTCCCAATTATGGAGCATAAATTCTAGACAACATTTTTATGAGATTTGAAATTTATTCCTTGTCCCTCTTCATTCTGTCCTTTTCGGCTTCCCTAGACATAGGATATCCTTTGAGGAAAGAAATGTATGAAATTGGTGGTCGATCATTTTTTCTATAAGTACTATTCATTCATCAGGGTTTATGGGACCACAAGGGCCCCACATCTCTTTCCATATTTCATTCCAGGCTTAATACTAATGAGGGAAATAACATACCAAATGATGGGGTCTGGAATCACCAAAATTTTGCAAACCAATAGTAAAATATTGTGGCCAATCTTCCCTCTCCACATTGGAATCTATTCCATCTCCAATGCTCAACATGCAAGGAAGAAGGCTAAGACCTTACATGATTTAGTATTGTGATTGAGTGAGCCTAAAGGCCACAATTATCATGAGTTGGCTATCAGTCATGTCAGGTCTATCGGCCTCACTCATCCAATTATTCACATTGTTTATTTTGAGGAGGATAAATTTAAAGGAGTACTCTTGTACAATGAAGTCTTGCACCAGCTACCCCATGACACAGAAAAGCGAGGACTTGATCTCAAACGTGAAAAATTCCAGATGGAAAATTTATCCCAATTCCAAAATTTGTGTCAGTAAGAGCAATATATCGGCAATGCCAAAGAGAAAGAGAAGACCCAAAAATAAAAGAAGCTTGAGAATAAAAGGCTCCAAGCGGAGAAATATTACCAAAAAAGGGAGACTGAGGAAAAGATCAGTCTAGAACGTGAGCACCTGGCACATCAGGAATCCATGCAGAAAAAGAAAGAAGAAGAAGCTAAAAAGTTGGAAGAGGACGAGGAAGCCAAGAGGTTGTCTAATGAAGCACAAGCTAGAAAATAGGTTGAAGAGGAAAAGGCAAAGAGATTGGCTGATGAGGCTAGATCATATAGAAAATTTGATGATATTTTGAAGAAGAATTTAAACCATACCTTAGAGAGTGGATCGACGCTGAACCTAGGAATTGTGAATATAACTCCTCTCGAGTATACCCCCATAAGATCTATACCAATTTATTTATCCCTCTATTCTCAAGCTCTCAATTTCAAAGGATCTATAGTCGTTATCAAAGACTAATACTTCGACAACAGAACTAGAAGCATCAAGAAGAGATAGGAAAAAATAAAAAGAGGAGAAGAAATGAAGTCTAAGTCATATGAAGGAAGGATATTTGAATGGAAGGTCAGCCCTGATCTTTAAGAGAATGTGGTTCATGTAGCTTCAATGTTGAATGCATTTTCAATATTAAATGCCTCCTCTGTTCTGGAGGTAACTAACTCCCTAAGAATTTCCAAGAACTGAGTAATAGAGTTAGAAATAGAGTTGAAAGGTGTAAAATACCAACTCACCATAGATATCCAAGAAGATGTCAAAGCAACTGAAGGTCTAAGTTCAGGTAGGATCAATGGTGCCCAACAGTCACAAAGAGACCACTTGAATGAAGAGTTTTAAAAGGGGATGCAAATCCTACGTGACACCCACACGAACAAGTTATAAGTGGAAATATATAAACTTAATTCCACTCTAGAAAATACTATATCCTCGACATGTACCGTTTCATCCCTCAAAGCACAAGAGATGAATGTCAGCGAAAATATAGAAAAAGAAAAGAACGAACTCCTTAATATATTGATCAACATACGAGTAGAGCGGCAAGAACAACTTAATCTATAGAATATTTTGATAGAGACTCAAGGAAGATATCAGGAAGCTAGTGAGGCTTTTGAGGAGATTGTAAATTGGAAAGACAGGGTTCAATATCCACCTATCTCCCTACCATTGTACTCGAATAGAGAAAGACTCAGCTCCAAAATTATTTTTGACACCAACAAACCTCTCTTCATGATTTTATGTTCCACCCAAGGAGTAGCTACTGACACATGTGCACAACTATAGAAAAATGCTAATGATCTCATCACAGAGCCATGGGTAAAGCCATTACAGTCTATAGATGAAACAACTTATGTCAGCACTAGGGTGGTTGAAGCGGGAGATCCAAAGAAATCCATTCAAACAAGTATTCAGGATTTGATGAAAAATCAATTGAATAACATTTGTTGTTTCCTACCCGACTCATCCATAAGATTCAATCCTTTGTAAAAGACTCAACAGAGCATTTATATCAAGAAGTGTCTGCAAAAGTCTTTAAAGGATAATCAGTCTTAGAGAGATTTCAATTGAGCAAGCTCGAGAGAATTTTAAATGACTACTCCACTTGGAAGGAATACCAATACCAACAACAAGAGTGGACCACATCATGATTAGAAAATTCCTCATTTCTCTCTAGATGTTTTTTTCTTCTGATATTGTAATATTTTTTGGAAAATGAAGAGTCCTTTTTTTGAAATGGCTCAAATTTATATCATTACCAAGAGAAAAAATTGTAAATTTTCTCCCCTCACTATATAAAATGAGCGCTACCCATTTGAAGGGGATTTTGGTTTTTGAAGCTAGCAAGATAGTATTTTTTTCTACAAGTTAATTTGAATCCAAGAGACATTCTAAATTGAAAGATTATGGTATTGATATGTGTGAATGAGAATTTTTTGTTTATGCACCTCTCTATTTGTAGCATGTGAATATTAGTTGATGAATTACTTCTAAATAAATGTTTTCATTTTATAGCTATCATGGTTTTTCAGGATGAGTACAACAATAGTATAATGTCGTTAAATTTATGAATTCATTGGTTATAATAGATCATGCTATCAAATTCATGTATCGCTTGTGTCACAGATTTATTCTACTCAAGTTATGCAAATTATTCATTGTATTCATTTATTATGTTAGTTTTCTCCTAATCAGGATATGTTAATTTAAATAGTATTAGTTTAGAGACTGCATCTTAGAATAATAATCATACTTCTTAGTTAAATGTTAGTTAGTTGTGTTTTCTTATTTTATCTTATTTTTTAACTCATCAGAAAACCTTTGGTTCTCAAATTCATATTTCAGTTTCATAGTTTAGTTAGTATTTTAGTTAGTTTGTAAGCTGGCCAAACTCTAGTTGGAAGCGCTACTCCAAACGAGAGTGGGTCTAATTGGGACCTGCCATTGGGCATTTTCCCTCAACTGATTGAATGGGTTTTTTTGGCCCATCAAAAGGACCTAACCTCCCTAACCCCTCACGTAGGTAGAATAATATGTTTTCCATGTAATAAGGCATGCATTAGCTAATATGGCCTATTTAATAAATGTGAACAAGTCGATGTAAGAACACCTAATAGAAGCTTCCACTTCTAGAAATATCTTTCTCTAGAATGTTCCTTAGAAGATAGAGTTAGTATAAATAAGAGTATGAGACATGAGAAATCCTTGTCTTGAGAATTATTATAATAGAGCGTTGCTCTGCTGGAGGTTTCTCCCTCGAAGAGACAAGTGAACATTGGTTCCTTTCAATAATGGTATTATTTTTTGTATTGTTATTCTCAAGATTTTGTTGTTTCATTGGTATTTGATGAATATTTATGTTTCTACTTTTTACATTACATTTGGTACTTTATAGGATTTAAACTTGTGACCTCTTAGAAGGAATAACTTTTTATAAAAAAACATATAGTAATATAAACCATCATGTTCTTCTACAAATTTATCCATATAAATTGGATAGATATTCATGTCCTTTTATGCCATGCATTAAAGATATTCGAATATATGTTCATTAATGAGATTAATGAGGTTTTGATATCTAATTTTGAGATTGATGAGGTATTCTCCAATCAAGGCACTTAATTAATGATATAAAATGGTCATTATATCATGTGCCATCTATTTTGGTACTTCTAAATACAAAAATTAAAGCTATTGGCTCATAGGGTTCATTTTAGGGGTAGGTTCTACTTTGGTGATTTTGGGTCTAGAACCCTTGGGAGTCTATCTAAGGCCTTCAATAATTGTTTTGGCAGTAAAATCTTTGCAAACAATTTTTTTGTCCTCTTTCCATTGTTCTACGCATTGAAAGCTTTCAAATGGAGTGAATATCACCTCAGTTAGAGTTCATACGAGAAATTTATACATCCCACAAGTTTACCTATCCCGTTTACCACCATGCTGTCAAGTGGATGTCACATTAGCTAAAATTAATCTCACATGTGGAGCTAATTGAGGGGCTCCAACATTATCATCATTTTTATCCAATTTTGGCATCACTTGCATACTTTTCACTGACCTTTTCTTTCATTTTCCTACCTTTTTGTGTTGAACATACCATTTTGGAAAAAGGTATTTATTAGTTCCTTTTTTTCATATTTTGTTAGCTATTTCATAATAACTAGGTCATATTGTCTACTTACGATTACTAGAAAGATGTTATGGTTTGTTTGTACTACGGGAAAATCACAGCCAGAACATTGATAAGATGTAGGGAAGCTACAAGAAACTCCCAACCAGACTAATGATAAGCTGCATGGAAGCTATATGAAACTCATAGCCATATCATTGACAAGATGTAGGTAAGTTATAGGAAAATCATAGCCGAACTATTGATAAGCTCTGAGAAAAATACAAAAATGTGAAAGAGCCCTCATTCTAAAAAATTTGCTACTGCTAGGATATAGAACAACTTGAACCATGTCCAAATTTGAATTCATGGAACCATAAGATGAAAACAAAACCAAGTGGAAAGAACCTTGAAAACGAATTAGGATCCATGAAGAGATAATCCTACCAACTTAGAGTATGTACATGGAATGCAACTATGATCAAATATGGATGTCACATGGTTTCAAATAAAGACAAGAATGACCTATATTTTATGTTTAAATTTAGTTGATGGTTAGTCACAAGTCAATGAACTAGAAATCGCCTGCACAAAAATGTAAAAAAGACAGAAATTATTTGTTGATAGCTCATAAGACAACTTGAGAACCTTAGGTTCTCAAGCATGTCTAAATAGATATTGTCTTATTATGGAATCTAGGGGTCGCTATAAAAGGTTTACCACATTCCCTATTGGATATTGAGAGAATACGTTGAAACTTTAGTTTTATATATTCAACTATTGATTAATTAAAACTCACTCAAGCTTGGTTCCTCTTCCATCTTTATGTGTGCATGAAGTGGATTTTTAGCTGGTTCATTTCCTTACCAACTCTCTATCTAAGGCGGTAGGTCCCACCTCCAATACAACATGTGTTGCAGTGTTATCTAGGTTTGCAGAAATTGTTAATAGTCTTTATTTGAAAGTTTATGCATTTTCAACATGGTGGATTGATCCCTTTGTGTTTGGTAGAATAATATTGTTTCCTTTCAAAATTGAGTCGTCATTCAGACATTTGATTAAATTAGTTTTTCTTTCCAATAGATTAATATCATGTGGTGAATATCCATTCCCTTTAAGAAAGGGAATTAATAATTTTAGCAATGAATAATTTGTCTGTGATGTAATTATTCTTGGTATTCTCAAAATAACATTATCACATGAACATAGTTTATTTATTTTGTAGATTAAATATTCTCGGTTTCTTCAGACTTATCATAATCCCGTAGTTTGTATTTGCAGTTATTTTTCAATCTTTGATTTATTAAATTTTATAACTCACAACAAAATCCCATGAATGAATGTTCTTAATACAATAATTATATTTGTTGTTTTGAGTTATAATAGTGATCATCTTAGCAAGTTTTAGGTTTCCATTTCCAACAAGTAGTTAGATTTCCTTTCTTGCAAGTGATTGATCAATTTCATTTCTAGTATTTAGTTAAACTTATTTTCCTTTAGGTTTTCATTTCCAACAAGTTGTTAGATTTCCTTTCTTGCAAGTGATTGATCAATTTCATTTCTAGTATTTAGTTAAACTATTTTCCTATAATTAATTGATCAATTTCCATTTTGCAAGTTTGAATTTCGTTTTATCACAAAAGTTACTTAATTTCTTTTCTACAAGTGTCAATTTCCTTTCAGAACAATAGTTACTTAATTTCCTTTCTGCAAGTGTGAATTTCCTTTTAGTATAGTAGTTACTTGATTTCCTTTTAGTAAATGTGAGTTTGGTATCCTAGATGTATAATTAGTCAACTTACTTCTCATAAGAGCAATTGTCATTTTCTTTTGAAAGATGTAGAATCTTTTCCAAAGCATGTGAACTTTTTATACTCTTCCTTTGAAAGTAATTATTGAAACTCTAACCATAAGAACAAACTAGTGAAATAAAAATTGTGGCCTGCATATATATTGCATGGTAGCTCACAAGTTCCAAAAGAACCATGGGTTGAAAATTTGAATCACATACCCTTGATTTCCTTGATACTAGATTAGAAAGGTGATTAAAAATCCCATCACTATTCACATGTGGAATTTCAAGAAGATTCTAGAGGATCCAAATCTTAACACTAATTGGGGCATTGGGGGAATTTTGGGGTTAAAAATGGGCCTTCAAACAAAAAGTGTATTATCAGAATCAACTTTAAAAGAACCAATAGGATTCAAGATGATGATGTCAACCACAAGGGTAAATATTTTTGAAGGGAAAGGAAGAAAACAAAATTTTTAATTGTATTTTTGACTTATCTCTTTATAGGTTTACTGAAATTTCTATCATAGGAAATCGTTGGATGCATAATTAAATTCTTCATCCAACAAGTCCCCACTCTGCATACTTTTGATAGACCCACTGTGAGATAAACTAGAAATACATGAAAAAATGTGTTTCTTGTATGCAGAGTGGGTACTTGTTAATGGATGAGGAATTTATTTTTTCATCCAATGAGTTCCTATGCTTGAAATTTGAGTAAACATTAAAGGAAATAAGTTCAAAATACAATAAAAAATTAGTTTTATTCCTTTCCCTTTGAAAAATCATAACTCTTGTTTTATTATTTTAACTATTATTTAGTTATTTTCTTTAGGAGGCCCATTATAGACCTCAAATTTCTGCTAATGGTTGAAGAATGCAAAAACCCTAAACAATTATCATGCCATGTTAAATATTGGGCCATTAGGATAAGGGGTTTCATTTTTATTTATTGTGTGTTGAACCATAGTTGAACAGAGCATATAGGAGTGGGTTATTGTAGCATAAAATATGAAGTAGAAGTTATTGTAGTAGCCATATTGGGGACAATGTCCATGGAAACTCTATGGTAAGTTCCCCCTTTATTTGTTTTTGCATTCCATAACTAAGAAGAAAATAATAGAGTATAGGTATCACCTTCTAGCTATGTTTTATTTCTGTTTGATTTTCCCAAGGTACATGTTGTGTTCATCATGTGGATGGTATGCTATTTTCTTATTTTCCTTTATTTAATTTTTAGTTATTTCAATATTTTCATGCATTGATTAAGTAAGTTTTAATTTGAATCTTAAGTAAAGAATTACAAAATAATAGATTATTAAAATTTGTAAAATGTGTTGTGACGCACTATTCCAGTGGAATATCCATGGTAGTTCATAGATCATATCTGTATAAAATCAAATTTATTTGGATTTTTTGTGGGAAGTTGTAGGATGTAGGAATCAGTCTAAATTCTAAAACCATTAGCCATGGTAAATTAGTACAGTAACAATCCACAAGATGAGTTAGAAAAATGATTTTCAAAGCTGGTAGCATAGGTCACCGACATATTTGACAACATGGTGATCCTCATGGAATGTATAGAGAACAAGTTTTTACCTTTCATAGATTTTAGTGGATCGAAATTAGAATTTGGATTAGATGATAAATATAGGGATAACAAATAACCAAAAAATAAAAAATAAAAAAATGGTTGGAGAAAAAAAACAAGCTCTAGTACAATTGCTTCTTCCAAAGCTTTTATTAAAGTGGACGTTAAAGTGGTCATCAAACCCTATTAGGGTGATATTGATTCTATTAAGTTGAATTAATTGTTGTGATAGTTATAAGTTTACTTCAGTTTTCATAACATACTAGAAGTGAAAAAAATTCATTTTCCTGATTAAAGTTAGAGTGTGATGCCCAAACATTCTAGGAAAGTCACATGAAAATGTTTATGCTATGTGGTGATCCTAAAGTAGCTAAGTGGGAGGTTCTTAAAACCCTCATTAATTATCATTTATCCCCTATTGGGTATGACGAGGACTGGTGGATCCATTGACATTACTTCCAATAGAAACAAGGGAAAAGTGTGTAAGTGTACACCATTGAGTTTAGAAAAATGGCCATTATGTTATATATATCTCCCAATAACTTAGATGTATTCCTATAGTATTTCGGTGTCTACACATCATTTACAGAGGCAGGTGATGCTCTTTAACCCTAGGACAATTGGCAAGGCATGTGTGCAAGAACAATATCTGGAAAACATGAGTAAGAATAAAGGAAAATCAAGTGGTTCCACATAGATCACCAAGATGCTTCCAAGGATATAAATAAGAAGTGGAAAGGAAAGGATAGGAAGACAACAACCATTTCATATTAGTGCAAGGATGTAAAAAACCAATATAACTATTATAGTATTGATTGGCACACCAAAGATAAGTGTTGTAAGCTATAATAAGGATTCCAAGAAGAATAACATGCTCGCCATGGATTTAGGAAACCAAGTAGTGAGAAACTTAGACATAGATGAAAATATTATATACACTATAATGTAGAAGGAGGTGAACCTGAATAACTTTCATCCTGAGGAAGTAAAGGAGATGACTAGTCTCTTCCATATTAAAATCCAACTCAATAAGGAAAGGATGGATTCTCTATTTTAATTTGGTTCATAGGTCAACCTCATTGTAGAATAACTATTTAGAAATATTGGACTAGAAGTTCATGACTATCCTCACCCATATCCATTGTAATGAGTAAATAAGGATGCAAATCTCAAGGTCACTGAGTATTTTAAAATCAAATTCGATACAAATGAAAACTATATTGATGAAGTGGAAATTAATGTAGTACCAGTTGATGTGTGAGGTGTAGTGATTCAAAACCCCTACTTGTACATGTTGGAATATTGAGAGGGTGGGTGAATCAGTATTGTGCAAGTTTTACTACTTTTAGCCAGAATATGTAAGAATCAATTTATCAACACTTTATCACTTATGATTTCATTCAGGATATTATGAACAATGTCATTCAACAACACATAACCATAGATGAAAAACATACAATAATTGTATGTGGATACCCAAATTGGAGAAAACCAAGGAATGATTTCTTATATATATCAAATTTTACATTCATAGCAACAAAAACTTCAAAATTCTCCAGCACTAACTAGAAGGAAGATCCAACCCCCTATTTATAGGCTCCAACTTGAAGGAAGCTACAACTTCCCAAATTCTCCAGCCCCATCTGGAACGAGGCTCCAACCACATGATTTATAGGCTCCAACCTGAAGGAAGCTCCAACTCCCTCTGATCTCCAACTCCAACCAGAAGGAGGCTACAACCCCCTTTCCTCGCCCCTTCCTTCCTCCCTGAAATATAAGCGTAGACTCAATATGTCACCAACATTGTCATTGATAATCAACTTGTCACTGATAATTAACCTATCATTGATAATAAACTTTTCACTATCATCATCCAACCTGTCACTTTCCCTGTCAATGATACCAATACCTCATCATCAATAACATCATCAATAAGACCAGATACACTCTCATAAATCATGCATAAATACCATCACCAAGACTTGCATCAAATCATATGATAAGTAATGTGTGGAATATCATCCATGTAACAAGAATGTTCCATATCCATAAACCATGTGCCAATATGTGCCTCAAACATCTTCCATAACATCCATCAACCATGTACTAAAGTATGCAACATAACATCCATCAATCATGTACTAAGATATGTACCATAAAATCCATCAACCATGTACCAAGATATGTACCATAAAATCCATCAATCGTGTACCAATATGTGCCTCACACATGTAAATATATACCAAAGTACATCTCAAACTATTTTCCCAATATCCAAGAGGATCCTCAAACCATATGCTAAACCATCCAAGATATGCCTTAAGCATATACCATAATAATAAAAATACAAAATATAGAAAGAATACCTTTAGTCAAGTAAAAACCTGGTGTATGTGATCACATACCTGTAGACCTTCCTCAACTTCAACAACAAGAGAATAAAATCCTCATCAAACTTTATCTCAATCTCGCGGGACTAGTTTTTGTATTAGTCACAAACCCTAAATTTCAACAAGAAGAACTCTGTATTTGTAATGAATAAAGATCTGAAACTTTTACCCAATATTCTTGGACATATTCTATAAAATTCCTCCGATTGTCACTCCTTGAATCTTCCCTAAAAAAGTGTTATAGAAAAAATGGAAGACCTTGCTGAATTTTGGCCTATTTTGGAGAACAAACTTATAGAGAATTCCACACACTAATTATTTGATATCTGGTTCTAAATATCACACAAAACATACCAGGGACTGTACTATTTCCAAGTCAATTGGTCTTACAAAATTTGGATCCTCTATGAAGAGGTTATGACTTTTTGGTTCAGAACACTTGTTTGAGACTACTTTTGGGACTAGTCATAAACCCTATCTTCCACAGAGCGTATATCCTAAAATAGAATGATAAAAAATCTGAAATTTCTACCATAGATACCTTGATATGTATTCTCAATAACATCCATGTTTCACTATCTGAATCATTCTATAAAACATTTTATAGTGAAAATGGTAACATGAACTTTAAATAACATAACTTAGAACACATCATCAAAATACTTCATCCTCCCTTGGAATTATCCCTTCTTCACTTCATATTCCCTCTAAAATTTGCCTCAAATATCCTTGGTGACCTCATATAAAAATCACTTGAGTTGATGTAACAATTGAACTTATAGGTTTTTTATTTATACTAGATCTCAGACCCTCCTTTTAGGGCCGACTTGACCCAAATAAAATTAAAAATAATTTTTAATGATTATTCCATAGGGGACAACTTTACCAACAATATCCTTAATATTTAATTTAATATTCATTGCAATGGGGCCGACTTGTAACTTCTTATTTGCAACAATGTTTCCTCTTTTAATTAATTTAGGGCCAACTTATCACTTCTTGTTACAACTATTTAGGGCATCTTAACCATATTTTGGGGATTCCATATTCAAGAGGGCATATCTCCTTAGCCACGAGGAACCATGTGGCATACCCCGTATCATTGGAAATGACATGAAAATGATTATCCACCTATGCGATATTTAAATGCATTAGTAGAGTCCATAATCCTTTTTTCCTCAAACAACTTTAGGATTCATGACCACATCTATGGGATTCTTGTAGATTTATTCAAAGCGTCTTCCAGTGAGGTCCATGATTAAAGATATTCCACAAGGAGACCACTTTGGAGACTTATTCAATTATACCTATTAATTCTAGAGGCTTCTAGACTTTTTCTAAAGTTGACATCAATGACAACAAAGTTTCCAACAATATCCCCCTTTGGCATTGATGAAAACACTCATGCTCTCCATGTGACCAATGCTCCCCCTATAATCATGATTATGTTCCTCCTCTCCCCTTTTGACATCAATGACAAAGGGTAAGTCCCCTTGACAGTATACGTTATTCTAAAAATCTCTTTCCTAGTATTCATGCTTCATAATTTTCTTTCCTACTCTTGTTTTATCTCTCCCACAATGATTTTTGTCCATTGATGGTTCCTGATGATGTAAACCACTAACATATATAAAAATCATTCATCAATGATATAATCATTCAAAAATATACTCTTCATAGTTTAACTCTTCTTGTTGATTTCTCTTCTTATGTCTTCTTTGAAAAATGATGTGTAGATCACTGTGGGGTAGAAACTACTCCAATTTTCTGTCAAAGATACTCAATTGTATCTCTTGGGAGAGGTTTGGTGAAGATATATGCAATATGTTCCTTTGTCCCAATGTAATCCAACTTGATATTCTTTTATGTGACTTCTTCCCACAGAAAGTGAAACTTGATTTGGATATGTTTGGTATTGGAATGCATCATTGGATTCTTGGAGATACTTATAGCACTGGTATTGTGACAGAGTAAAGAGATGGGCTCATTATATTTTACTTGTGTGTCTTGCAGTGTTTTCTTCATCGTGAGAACCTAAGTACAACATGTTTTTTCTGCAATATATTTTACTTCTGTTGTAGACAATGATATTGAGGACTGATTTTTACTTAACTAGGATACAAAACAGTCACCCAAGTAGAAGGTTGCTCCACTAGTACTTCTTCGATCATCAATGATTCCTTCCCAATATGTATCTTCATAGGAGATCATATTCAACTCATTCCCTTTTGGATACCATAATCCAAACTCTATTGTTCCTTTAAGATATCTGAAGATTCTTTTCACTACCAACACATGAGTTTCCTTTGCTGTTGCTTGAAATCTGGAAACTTGTCCAACTTCTTACATTACATTTGGTCTTGAGGTTGTCACATACAATAAGATTCCAATCATATATATATATATATATATAGTATTTTATATGCTTCCTTAGATTCATCATCTTTACTCATTTTTCAACCATTCACCATAGGAGCACTTACGGGTTTGCAATCTTCCATTCTGAACTTATTCAACATTTCTTTGATGTAATTGATTTGGGAAATGAAAATACCATCAACCAACATAGATATATGAAGTCCCAAAAATAAATTCAATTCACCATGTAGTGTCATTTCAAACTCATTCTGCATGTCTTGGGAAGACTTCTTACTCATCATGTCATCATCACATCCAAAAATAATGCCATCCACATATACATCAATGATAATTATGTTGTCCCTATTAACCTTTACGTAGTGATTTCTATATTCATTACCCTTTATGAATCCATGTTGTAAATACTTCTCCAATATTAAATACCAGGCTCTAGGGGATTGTTTAAGTTTAGACATAGCTTTATTCAATTTGGAGACGTAATATTCTCTTTCTAAAAGTAGAAACCCTTCTAACTATTCAATGTAGACTTCTTATAATTCACGATTTATAAATGTTGATTTTACATCCATTTGATATAGTTTGATTCTCTTGGAACATGCATAGGATAAGATCATTCTCATTACTTCCATTCTGGAAACAGGGGAAAAACTTTCTTCAAAATATAGACCTTCAACTTGAGAATATCCTTTGCATACTAACCTTGCCTTGTTTCTCGTTCCCTATAAATATTTATTCAGTTTGTTTCTAAACACCTATTTTGTAACAATTACATTTTTTTCCTTAGGCATTGGAACCAGTTCCCATGTTTCATTCTTCTCTATTTGATTCAATTCTTCTTCCATGGCCTTGATTCAATGTTCATTATTGTTGACTTCCTCAAAGCTATTGGGTTCAACTATGGATAAGAATTCTAGATCTCTATGTTCTAATGTACATACCCGTATGCTACCTCTGGCTTCTATTCCTGCATTTTTATCTCCCATAATTTGTTATGGTGGATGATTCTTCTAAACCCGATGGTTAGGTGTCCTAGAGGGTATCAAAAGTTTTGTTGGTCATTTTCTTCTTGTTCTTCTTCTCGATGTTTCTCTTATTCTTATTCTTCTTGTTCTTCTTCTACATCTTCTTTTTTAGTTCTTCTTATGCTTCCTACTATTTATATTTTTTTCTTTCTTCTTTAATCTTTGACACATTTGTTTCATCAATATTTACATTTATACTTTACACTATCTTATTGAGTCCTAGTTTGTAACATTTGTATGCCTTTCTTTTTCTTGAGTATCCTACCAATATTACTTTATGAAATCGAGAATCGAATTTTCCAACTCTTCCATCTTCTCTTTTTATGTAGTTAAATACTCTAAAATGCTTGATGTTTGTTGATCTTCCCTTCAATAACTCATATGGAGTTTTTTCATTGTTACTTTTGAGCATTCCTCTATTCAGGATAAGAACAATTGTGTGTACTTCTTGTACCCAAAATGCATTACTCAACTTGAAATATTTCAACATGGTTCTGACCATTTATGTTACAGTTGTGTTCTTTCTCTCAACTACTCCATTTTGTTGAGGTGCCTTAGCCATTGAGAACTGCCTTTTTATTGGATGATCTTCACAAAAATCCATGAATTATTTTGATGTGAACTCACCTCCATTGTCTGATCTTAAGAACTTGATTTTCAAATCAGTCTCATTTTCAACCATCTCTTTGAATATACTGAAAAATTCAAATGCCTCTGACTTTTTCTTAAGAAATCTATTTGTGGTCATTCTTTTAAAATCATCAATAAGTAGCATGAAGTAATTTTTTCCATTCAATCCTTTTGTTCTTATTGGTCTACATAGATCAGTTTGCACAATATCCAATGGTTTTGTTGTAGAGTATTCCTTCATTATGAACTCAGTTCTTTCTTGTTTTCCATGCAATGGGTGCTTACACATAGTATTGGCTGGTTTTGAAATTTCTAGCATCTCTATTACCACTTCCTTTTTTCTAATCTTGACAAGATTGTCAAAGTTCATGTGACCCATTTTTTTAATGCCAAATCCAACTTTCATTTTTATTTCCCAAGAAACATCTTTCCTTTCCAATCTCATTTAAAATGTATATGTTGTTTGGAGCCCTTAATGTTGTAGCAACCAATTTTCCTAATCCTTCTTTCCTTATCTGGCACTTATCTAAGTCAAATAGACGAGTATGTCCCTAGTCACACATTTGAATCACACTTAGTAGATTATGATTCATATTTTCAACAAGTAGGACAATTTCTGTCATCTCATATTTGCTTCCAATCTTGATTGTGCCTTTTCCTATCATTTTGGTTGAGTTATTATTGCCAAATGAAACCGATCCATCTCTTTCTTTCTTCATAGTTACAAAAATGTCTTTGTCACCTATCATATTATTTGAAGAACCACCATCAACGTACCACTCACTTCTTCTTCTTTGGGATTGTATAGAAATAGAACATTCTTCAATATTTAGTTTATCCTGCTTCTTTATCTATATTCTTGAATGTTATTTTACATGATTATTTAAATCCTTCTTTGGTTCCTTTGGAAGAACTATCAATCTGCAATCTTTGGCCATGTCTCCAAAATTATTGCATTTATAACATTCTATTTCATTTAATGAGCCAAAACTATTATAGTCTTTGTTATACACTTCATGAGGGTTTTTGAGATGATTCATTCTAGAGTAGCCTTCATAATTGATTTTTTTCTTCATATAGGATCTATAGTTTACAGCTTTGTGCCCAAAATTGTTACAAGAATAACATAAAACAAGAAAAATAGTTTGGCACCTGGGTGTAGGAGGTATTTTGAATGGTGTTTCTCTTCTCTAATCTTCTTCTTGATTTCTTTCCATAGCCGGTTGCTAATTCTATAATCTAGATCTTCTAGGTGGTGTCATTCTTATATAATCTTATTCTTGAGTTCTCTTGCATTCTTCCTTATTGATAGGACCTCTGATGACCTATTCATAAATTCTTTGTTATTATTGTGTTTCTATTGTCATGGAGGTCGAACCCTTCTCAATATGTATTTTTTTTATCACAGTCTGGAATTGTCATAGTATGACATTTGTCTACTGATGATTTCATATAATATTTTGGTATTGTTCTGTTGCATGTCTTTCTTCTAAAGTTTGTTCCTTAGTGAGGCTATTTATGCTTCCAAGTTCTCATTCACTTTCTCTTTTTCTTCCAGTTGGATTTTAAATATTTCTTTAATCCTTTTGGCTTCTTCCATTTGGAATTTTAGGTTCATAATCATTTGTTGATATTCTTAGGAGTTAGGATTTTTAGAATCCTCTTTTATCTTGAGTTATTCTCCCTAGAGTAATTTGTTTTTATTCCTTTCTCTTTTTAGCTCATCTATGGTACTAATTAGTTTTTTTCTGAGATCCACTTCACCTTCTTCTTCATAATATTCTTCATTATTTTCTAATGCCATGAATAATAATCTTTCTTAATCATTGTTGCTATCACTATCCCCATATGATGAGGAGCTATCCTCTTTTCATAAGAGACTTTTCATGAAGAATTTATTTTTGTTTCTTTTCTTGTCTCCTTTTTTATATTTTATTTCTTTCTTGGGACCTTCTTCTTCATCATTCTATTTATTCTTAGCATATGGACATTTATTAGCAAAATGACCAATTTTACCACAATTAAAACATTTAAAAGGAATCTTACCTTTGTACTTGCCAGATCCTTTCTTTAACTTCATTACGAAGTTGAAAATTTCTTCATATTCATATGAATCATCGTTGCAACTACAATCTGACTTTGGATTTTTCTTATTCTTCTGTCTTATTGGATTCCTTGAAATCTACTTCCTTACTGGATGGATTGTCCTGCTCTATTCCCATTTAATAACCTGTAAGAATTCCATGTAACTCATCCATGCTCAATGTGGAAATATATGCTCTTTCTTCTAGGGATGAAATTTTTGGATCAAATCTCATTGGAAGATACCTTAGTATCTTTTGAACCACCACTGGGCCTTTAATTTATTCTCCCAATCCTTTGATAGAATTCACAATTTCATTAACTCATAGAAGGTAAGTTGCAATGTCTCCATCTCCAGTTTCTCAAATTTAGCTCTATAGGTTTTAAGCTCAACCTCTTTTACTGTGGCATCTCCATTGTAAATATTTTGAATTTTTTCCCAGAGGTCCTTTGTAGTACCACAATGCATAACTTTGACAAATACGAAATCGACTAGGCTACCTAGAATAGTACTTTTATCCTTAGAATTTTTTTCACTCAGTTTCCTTCCATATTTTTCCATTGGAGGAGTGGTAGGTGTCTTATATCCTCTACTAATGCTTGCCACACATCAAATCATTGTTCCTGTAAAAATATTTCGCTCCTTTTATTCCAGAAGGAATAATTCCGACCATCAAACATTGGCACTCCATTCTTAGTGCAATCCATGATTTACCTTCCAGTAGTTAGACTGATTCTGAAGGAACCTTCTCTGATACCAATTGTTTAAATAATGAGAGGGGAGGTGAATCAATATTATAATTTTTTCACTATTTTTAACCATAATATGTAAGCATCAATTCATCAATAGTTTATCACTTATGATTTCATTCAAGGTATTATTAGCAATACCATTCAACAACACATAACCATAGATGCATAATACCCATGAATTTTATGTGGAAACCAAAATGGGATAAAAACATGGAATGCTTTCTTATGTATATCAAAGATTACATTCATTTGAAGCACCAACTTCCAAATTATCTATCATGAACAAGAAGGAGGCTCCAACGCCATGTTTATAGGATCCAACCTAAAGGAAGCTACAAATCCCCAAATTCTCTAGCTCCAACTCGAAGGAGGCTCCAGCCTCCTGATTTATAAGCTCCAACCTAAAGGAAGCTACAACTCCCTCTGATATCCAACTAGAAGGATGCTAAAACCCACTTTTCTTTCACATTCCTTCCACCCTAAAATATAAGTGTAGACTCAACCTATCACCAACAATGTCATTGATAATAAACCTACCACTAATAATCAACCTGTCACTGATAATCATCTTGTCACTATGATCATCCAAACTGTCACTGTCCATATCCTTGATATTGATACCTCATCATCAATAACATCATCAATAAGACTAGATCCACTCTCATAAATCATACACGAAGACCATCACCAATATGTGCATCAAATAATATGCTAAGACATGTGTTCCATATCATCCATGTAAGAAGCATGTGCCATATCCATAAACCATGTGCCAATATATGCCATAACATCCATCAACCTTGTACTAAATCATGTACCATAACATCCATCAACCATGTACTAAGATATGTACCATAACATCCATCAACCATGTACCAATATATGTACCATAACATACATAAACCATGTACCAATATATGTACCATAACATCCATCAACCATGTACCAATATGTCTCTCAAACATGTAAAAATATACCAAAGTACATCTCAAACTATGTGTCCAATATCCAAGATGATACTCAAACTATATGCCAAAAGCATGTCTTAAGAATGTGCCAAACCATTCAAGATATTCCTTAAGAATATAATAGAACACATAGAAAGAATAACTTTAGTCATGTAGAAACATGGTGTATGTGATCACAAACCTGCATACCTTTCTCAACTTCAACAATAAGAAAATAATATCTTCATCAAACTTTACCTCAGTCTCACGACACTAGTTTTTGGATTAGTCACAAACCCTAACTTTCAACAAGAATAAATTTGTACCAGAAATGAATAAAGGTATGAAACATGTACCCAATATTCTTCAATATCTTCTCTAAAATTACATGAAGTTTCACTCCTTGAATCGTCCCTGAAAATGAGTTATACTGAAAAAGGCAGACCTTGATGAATTTTGGTCTATTCTGGAGAGCAAACTTGTAGAGCATGCCATGTTATGACTATTTGATATCTAGTTTGGAAACTCATACAAAGAATACTAGACGATTTACTCTTTCTAATTTAATTGGTCTCACCGAATTTGGATCTTTACGAAAAAGTTAAGATTGTTTTTCTTAGAACACTTGTTTGCAACTAGTTTTAGGACTAGTCCAAAACCCTATCTTCCACATAGTGTATCTCCACAAATAAAATGAACCAAAATATGAAATGTTTACCAAAGGTACCCTGATATGTTTCTCAACATACTCCAAGTTTTTATATCTTAATCATTCTATAAAAAATGTTATAGCGAAAATGGTAAGATGACCTTTAAATAACATACCTTAGAACACATCATCACAAGGCTTCATCCTCCATTGGAATTTCTCTCTTCTTTGCTTCATATTACCTCTGAAATTTTCCTCAGATCTCCTTCGTTACCTCATATAAAAATCAATTGAGTTTATGTAACAAATGAACTCGTAGGTGCCTTATTTATACTAGATCTGACACCCTATTTTTTGGGTCGACTTGACGCAAATAAAATTCAAAATAATTTTTAATGATTATTAAACTGGGGACAAATTTACCAAAAATATCCTTAATATTTATTTTAATATTCATTGAAATGGGGCCGACTTGTAACTTCTTGTTTGCAACAACTTTTATTCTTTTAATTAATTTGGGGTCGACTTGTCACTTCTTGTTACAGTTGTTTAGGGTTTCTTAACCATACTTCAGGGCTTCCATCTTCAAGAGGGAATATCTCCTCAGCTGTGAAGAATCAAGTGGTGTACTACCTTCTATTCAAAATGGAATGACGAGGACTATCCATATATGAGAGCTTTAAATGCATTAATAGAGTCCATCATCCTCATTTTCGTCAAATAACTTCAGGCTTCATGACCACATCTCTGGGCTTCTTGTAGATTTCTTCAAAGCGTATTCCCACGAGGAAGACAAGGAATCCATTATTCAACATTGAATACAACATTAAAAACCTTAATTAGGAATACAAAGAATCCATTATGAAACATTGAATACAACATTAAAACATTAATGAGGAAGACAAAGACAACATTATGCAAGATTGTGTATTGGTTCTTCAAAGAGAAAAACCATCGAAAAGAATCATAAGAAAAAAAGAGCATGAATCCCTTATGAACCTTGAAATAAATGATAGAATTGTGGTGCTAAAGGATGATAAAGGAGGGGCCACAATTGTTATGAACGAGTTATATTACAACATCAAAATGAAGGATCACCTCACCACCACTGGTAATTACAATAAGATAAGAAGGAACCCAATATCTAAGGTTATTAAGGAGGTCAAGAAGGTTATAAAAGATTATAACATGGTTGAAAGGATGAAGAAGAGACTTACTCCAATATGCCTAAGAACACCTAGAATTCATGGAATCCCTAAGATCCAAAAACAAGGAGTTCCTCTTAAGCCAATTGTCAACGCAATCGACTCCCCAACCTATGAACATGAAAAATATGTAACAAGGATATTAGGACCATCAGTTAGCAACACATATTCTTATATCAAGATCTCTAGTGACTTTGTGAATCTCGTCAAAGAAGATAAAATTGAATCAAAATACATGCTCATTATCTTTTATGCGGTCTCCACTTTTACAAACAATACCATTAAATGAGGCCATTCAAGTCATCAATGATGGCACAGACCCTGATACAGCTAGACTAGCATAAGTCTGTCTAATATCAACCTTTTTCATTTTCCAAGGAGAGTAATATGAAANATTCTTATATCAAGATCTCTAGTGACTTTGTGAATCTTGTCAAAGAAGATAAAATTGAATCAAAATACATGTTCATGATCTTCTATGTGGTCTCCAATTTTACAAACAATACCATTAAATGAGTCCATTCAAGTCATCAATGATGGCGCAGACCCTGATACAGCTAGACTAGCATAAGTCTGTCTAATATCAACCTTTTTCATTTTCCAAGGAGAGTAATATGAAAAAAAATGTGGAGTGGCAATGCGATCCCCTATATCCCCAATTGTGGCCAACCTATTCATAGAGAAGTTTGAGAAGAAGGTTCTTTAATTATACCCCCTAAAACCATCTAGGTGGAAAAGGTATGTATATGATACCGATGTCAAGTGGCCTCATGGAAAGGATGAATTGAAACAATTATTTGAGCACCTCAATGGAATTTTTGAAGACATGAAATTTAACATGGAACTAGAATAAAATGAAAGCATACCCTTCCTAGATGCACTAGTCACCAAGAAGAAGGATCGTATACCTGGGAAAAAAATATTTAGAAAGAAAAACCACATAGATAGCTACCTTCATGTCGACTGCCACCACCACCCTTCTTAGAATATGGGGGTGTTGTGCCCCCTAGTGACTTTGTGAATCTTGTCAAAGAAGATAAAATTGAATC
>JASDQU010372090.1:5110-21233 GCA_032191745.1 Picea mariana | reverse complement strand
TACCTTCTAAAATATCTTAAACCACTTTCCTTATTTTATGGCTAACCCACTTCTAACCACTTGTCCACTTAGTAATTTATTCATTAACTTTATTATTTAAATAATTTCTTTTGTATCCACTTTGACTTATAGTACACTCAACACTTCACTTTATTATTTAAATAATTTCTTCTTTGCAGCCACTTTGACTACTTTGACCTTTTGGTGCTTCTAGATGACTCATGAGGGTTCTCCAACTTCACATAGCCATAACTCTCTAACCGTGAGGAGTTATGTGACATTCCACATGCCACCGAAAATTGCATGACATTTACTATCCATCTAGAATAGTCTTACCTTAAAATATATTAAAACGCATACCACTATGCATCAACTAAACTTGGGTCCATTACCCAAACCTTTGTACTACTGGAATTTGCTATCAGACTTTCTTCAATGGTTGAAATCAATGCCAACTAACCCAAATAATCAACAATATCCCCCTTTGGAATTGATGGCAACACTTTGATGAAATACTGAAGTCACATTACTCATTCTTCCCCTACAACCATCACTCCCCCTGGAACCATGTCTCTATTTTCTTTCTCCAAGCATTTATATCCTGCATGTGATAAGTCTATCCCCCTTTTTCATCAATGACAAAGGTATATTTCCATATGGGGCTACTCCCCCTGACTGAACTCTTCCTGAAATTGATATCCCAACCTGAACTTTCCTCTTTATGGTGCTTCCTCGTGTAAATCTAAGACATATAAGATAAGAATTCAAAAACATTCATTTTGGAGTAGAAATTAGTCCGAGTCTTTGGAGAAGATACTTAAAGGCTTCTCTTGGAAGTAGTTTTGTAAAGATGTCTGCAACTTATTCTTTTGTGACCACATATTCTACTTTGATTTTATTCTCTACAACATGTTCTTGTAGAAAGTCATACTTGATTGGAATGTGATTCATCTTGGAGTGCATCACTGGGTTCTTTGAGATACTAATGGTGCTTTTATTGTCACAATATATTGGAATGGGCTCATCATACTCAAACTGTATATCTGTCAAAGTTTGTTTCATTCATATAACCTATGTACAACATGTTTTTTCTACAATATACCATGCCTCGAATGTAGATAAGGATATTCATGATTGTTTCTTTCTTAGCCATGATACTAAACACTCAGCCAAGTAGAATGTTGCTCCACTGGTGCTTCATCAGTCATCAATGCAACCTGCCCAATCTGCATCTTTGTAGGAAATAAGTGATAGATCCTTTCCTTTTGGATACCATAATCCAACCTCTTATGTTCCTTTGAGATATATGAAAATACTCTTCACTACTAACACATTTGATACATTTGGTGCTACTTGAAATAGTGTGAACTGTCTAATTGCCTACATTACATATGTTCTGGATGTTGTCACATATCATAAGCTACCAATCATTGACCGGTATTTCCTCTGGTCTGTAGACTTTGAATCATCATATTTTCTCAACTTTCAATTGGTTTTCATAGGAGTGGTAACTCATTTGCAATATTCCATTATGAACCTCTTTATCCTTTCTTTGATATACTTAGTTTCTTACCGAAGGTTTCTCTGGAGAAGCCTTCCTTTTCTGCGAAGTCTCTTCTCAACTAGAGGGATTCTGAGGCAATGTGGCTTCACCTTATTCTTGTGTTTCTATATCATCTCCTCCTCTATGTCCATTACCTTGGTCTTCTCCTCCTCCTTATAGCGAGCCAGATCCATCTTCTGAAGAGGCACTGTCTTCCTCATTGATTTATATATGCTAGACTTCTACCTTTTTCTTATTTTTCTTCAAACTGCTATGTTTGACATGCTCGACCTGGGTGACCAAGGGGCTTCCTATGATTTTCATGTCGGAGAGCTCTTCATATTCAACTGGTACAAGGAAATTCGCTAGCCATTCTTTGGTGATCTCCTCCATGTCTTCGTTGGTCAGCTTATAATAGGACTGCAACTCCTCCTTGCTCTCATCCCTACACGCAGTGATATAGATAAAGTTATGATCTGCACTGAACTTCGATAGCATTTTGTATTGGTGCAATGTGTGTTCATTGTCATGCATGGAAATGCCTCAATAGCACGCTTCAGTTGATGGTAGTAGGAATGGAACACAATGTTCAACTTCCACTGCTTCGACATGTCATTTGTATACCACAAGGTGGAGAACCTTGCAGCCAATGGCTTCGATGGCTCAACTTCTGGAAATGTCGCTCCCTCCCACATCTGCCAAGTGAAAAATGCGATCAATACAAGTAACCAACTGAAATGGAACTCATACCCATGATCCTGCATACCCCTGATCCTGCACTTCACGATAGTATTTCTCAAGCTCATTGGTGAGGTAACTCACCCACATCATTTGGATACCCTCCACACACTTCCCAGTAAAGTTCACTATGAACCCAGTGACCTTTTTTGGATGGTTCTTTTTGACAAGATTTCCAACTATAAGTTGGAAAGAGAGGCACACTACGCCATCTTGGATAGAGGCTACCCTCTAGCCTCACTTTCCCTTTTCTACATCGCCATAATCCTCCTTTATGCGTTGTGCTAGGGAGAAATCTGAAGTCTTCCCTAGGTATAACTGTTGAGGGTCCAGTCCCTGCATGCTCAGTCCTATAATCAAGTGGATCAGTGTGAGATCCACAATAATGTGCTTGTTGAGCCACATATATCCTCCATAGTAACACAAAAGGAGGATTTTAATGCAAGTGTTAACCTCCCTATGTCAGACAAAGTCAAGAATCTTCATTACATTCAGTATCGTTGACTGTGAGAGCTCCTTAATCCACATTTGGGAGACTATGTGAGGCTTCTTCCCAGTCATCTTCATCAAATAACTATGGGGCGTGATCATGGCATAGTTCTTTATGTTGTCAAGATTAAAGTCGTTGTTATTCAAAGCTGGGATCTATCCCCATTGGGTTCCAACTACGCATATCCCCTTCGGGATGTACGCAATGATCAACGTGTACTCAAATTCATGTGTGTTGTTGTTGTGTTTAACTGTGCCAGCCAAAGGCGATATATAATATGGCAAGACCGATGGGATCTGCTTCATGTTAGCCAGATCATTGCAATGCTTACTTTGCTTCTCGGTAGTAGGGTTAGCACGGCTAGAATGACGTCGAGTCGAAGGGGATTCTTGTAGTATCCCAGTCGATGATGCCTGTATTCCTAAAGAAAACTGGCTATGAGCCATTATCTTCATAAGGATCTCCCTAACAAATATCTCTAACGCGCTAGGTTCACCTGACATTCACACTTGTAGACAAATAGATCGGGTAGGCGAACAGATAAGCGAGGTAATCCAATGGATGGTGAGGTATAGAAATCACAGCGCAATATACAATCGATTCTCTGTTAGCTTGGATACTCACGGGTGGAAAAAATTGGTCCTAACGCAGCGTCCGACGGGTTAAATAAGAAAGCATCACAACAAATTCCTCCAACCGATAGAAATGCATCCATCAATTTGAATCTGTCCATTATGGCATGGTATCAATGGTTAATTCACTCATAACTATGTTTTCTAGCCGTTTTGGGGTGCCTCCAATGGTCATATAGCTTCGTCATGGCGAAGTCCCATTCTGCATGGTTCTACTATTCCGGTGAGGTTCAAGTTCTGCAGATCTGCCTTCTGCAAGGTCCTCCTTCTGTTCTCTGTAGCTTCCTATTGTTTTTCTAGCTTATACTTCTTCTTATTGATCTTCTTGGCCTTCCTTCCTGTGATTTGAGCTTCTCTAACAATTTCTGGAATCCTCTTCCCATTTGTATTATTATTCTCTCCTGGTGAAAGGACTTCACATTGCTGATGTGCTCTTACAGATTCTGAGGTTAATGTCCCTTATCTTACTATTTTCGGGGTGGCTATACTTCTTTCTTTGATGGATAGGTTCTTCAAGCCATCCTACATTCTTTCAACTTCAACACCTAATTATCTTTCCCTCTATTTCTTCGACTTATCCTCTTGTTCTTCTATAAGTCGCTCTATTTTTCTAGTTATGAAGTCCCTTAATTCTTTCTTTTTCTGTTCTGTATATTCCTCCTCTTCTTTCCTTCCAATCTGATCCTTCTCAATCCAAGTCTTTTCTAATAAAAGTGGAAAAGGGGTGTTTTTGTCAACAATTTTAATGACTTCGAATTCTCTTCCAGTCGATGTTTCATGAGAAATCATAGGTATATTAGTAACTCTTCCACATAGCGTTATCATCTTTCCTTTAAACAAGCCTATCCTTCCCAATGAAGGTACCATACCAGGCTTTCCCAAAATTTCCCAAGTGATTTCTGGCATAATATTCAGATGTGTTTCTTCATCCAAGACACGGTCTATGTCGAAGTCTTCTATTCTTGTAACTATGCGCTGTTTTTCTTTCAGGATCTCTGGTAAAATGATGTCTCTGTGATCATCCATTACTTCTTTTAACTGTACTAACATAGTATTTGTCTCTTTGTCTTTATGATTCTCCAACATATCCTTAGCCTCTTGACTTTCTTTATAGTTTCTTGTCTCATGTTCATATTTTCAACTTTAACAATCATTCTTGGACAATCCTCAACCTCAAGAATACTAACTTTACAATAAAGACAAATAGGACCTGTACCAGGGCATTCCTTAGCAATATGTCCCGGTCTTCTGCAATTATAACAAAATGTCAATCCTCTCTTTATTTTAAACAATCCCCAACCTTTCCTGTAGTGTGCACTGGGATCACAGTGCTAAACCTGCAATCTACAAAAATTCTTTCTAGGTTCCTGCATCCACTTATTAGTCCAAAAATTCTTTCTATGCATAGAAATAACATATCTTTCCCTATTAAGATCAATTATTTCTTCTAACTGAGCCCTACCATTTAGACTAGGACAAAATCTATCAAACATACCTAGATTCATGCTTTCGAAGAAAACATTTCCACTTATCTTACCTTTACCAAAACACAAAGCTTTAATATCTTAACTCTTTTATTCAAATCAGGTTTCTCTCTTAGCACAGATATTTGCAGGTCAAGTAGAATACTGCGCACTACAACAACAGATCTACACACATATATTTCTCTTTTCTTCAGTTCCCAACAATCACAGTTTCATGTCCCATGAACAGAACCATTTTTTGGCACAGGGGCAGACCCAGGGTTCAATGATTCAAAAACTCACCAACAAAACCCAAACTACTGACCCTTTCGGCAACACTTGCGAAGAAGATGAAGTCTCACCCAAGGTAGAGGTAGGGGGGTTAAAGGACTCAAGTGTATATAACCAAGCTGGGACAAAAATCTGTGATTACAACACTTAGCAGAGTACTTAAAAAATAATATGCAACAGTTCATGAGCCTCATTCACATCGCAGTCTAAACTCTTATTATAGATCAATGTAGTAACAATAAATATCAAGCACTTTCAATCACTTAGCACATAGCATTAGCTCAGATCTAGCAATTATTTATCTTTAATACCATTAATCACCAAACAATAGCATCATATGCATTCATTATACATTATAACAACAACACTAAGCAGCTAAACAACATAATTCACATCGCACAAATCTCATCAAGACACAGGATATACGTGGTTCACCCTAGTGTGGGGATATGCCCACCAACTTATTATTCTTTTTCTTTATGAGTCTTGAAGCTTCTTACATTCATTTTCTCATGTGCATAATGCCACAAATACAAACTCCACAGAGGACAAGAGATCTGCGCTCTGCACATGAGATCCTCCCTCCCAAAATCAGGTCAAGGCACGGAGCCAACTCTACATAGTCACTTTGCACAAAGAAACTTATAACCTCTTGCACTAAGGCAACACTAAAACTTACAACATATTGTACACATAGCCAACTAGACTTCTTACATCTCTTAGCTACTTATTTATACATTTACAAAAAGGCCTAATCATGGGTAAACCCATGGGACGACATCCCATAACTCATTACATAAACACTATTAAAAACTTTATTGGGTCCACAAGCCCACAAAACAAGTGATATCCCATGATCTCATCTCTACCTAGGTGCTCCATCTTCGACCATCTTGTCAAAATCCAAAAAGTGATAAAAAATGACCAATGTTTCCTCAAAACTTGGTCAAAGGCCAACACTGTCCAAGACTCTGCTACACAACTGTCCATAATTTGGACTCATGTGTCACTGTACTATCATGAAGTACTACTACACCTGATTAATCTATCATATTGTACTTCTGCTAACTGAATGCACTGAATATGTCTACTCAAACTATGCAAGCTTCTTGAAGGATAGTTCTCGGGTCTGTCTTAGCTACCGCATAGACTCCCCCTGTCTATTATTCATATTATCTGGGAGTCTCTAAGCCGGATGGATCAAAATAATTCATGCTCTCAAGTGTATTCATCATCATCTTCATTAGTATATTCATCATCTCTCTAAGCTATCACTTCTTTCTTTCTGTTTGTGGATTCATCTCTCACTATAGTTCCTGAAAGTACAATCTCTTGAACATGTTATTTATTTACCTGTCCTTCTTTTCTTTCAGTTATTTTCCAAACCTTTCTGTATCTGACATCTTCCCTTTTCTCTGTAGAATTTTCTTCATCTCGTTTTATTTCCAATATTGTGATCTTTGGGACCTAGTCTTTGTTCACCTGTTCTTCATGTTTTGAAAAACCACTATCAACATACCAACCATGCTTCTTGTTCTTAGCTTGTAGAGAGAGTGTGCATTCTTCATTGCTATATTGATTCTAATTTCTTATCCATGTTCTCTTATGATGCTCATGTATGTGACTGTTGTTGTTCTATTGTGGTTCTCTAGGAGGGACTGTCATTCTACAATATTTGGCCATGTGTCCAAAGTTATTGCACTTTTAGCATTCCACTTCAATGCTCTATGATTGAAACTTGTGTAACTTCTTCTCCATGTTTCACTAGGCCTTCTTGAATAACTATTTTGTGTATGACTTTCAATTTTTTTTATGTTGCTACTATTAGCTCTACAACTTACAACTTTATGCCCAAACTTATTGCATGCATAACATAAACCCAAAAATATACTTTGATACTTGGGAGTTGAAGATCTTATGAAAGGAGTTACTCTTATGAATTCTTCTTCTTCCTGAGGAATATTTTTTTATGGCGATTGTCAATTATGAAATCTGAATCTTCTTGGTGGAGGAGCATCCTTGTAATCTTCCTTGTAGGTCTTCCTAACCCCTTTAATTTTTTACGCATAACGTTTTTGATATGTTTCTTATTCTGTTTCTTTGGAGTTTGATCCCTTTTCTGTCTAATTGTATCCAAGTATATACTTTTCATGATTATGCCTTTAACTATTGATAATGTCATCCAAAAGTTTGATTTGTTCTGCATATTCTTATTTTGAATATCCTTTATCAATGTGACAATCTCTGCTTCCAAATTTCCAATGATCCTCTCTATTTCTTCCAACTATTATTTGAGTTCTTATTCAATTCTTTTATATTCTTCTATTTGAGCCTTCAATTCCATGATGATCTTATATAGTTCTTGAGTGTCTTCCTTCTTGTCTAGTTCTTCTTGTAGCTTCCTGTTTTTCCTCTTTTCTCTTCTTATAACTTCTATGGTAGTCAATAATTCTTCTCGCTAGTCAACTTCTTCCTCTTCATATTCTTCTTTGGTTTCTTCTTTATCAGAGACTTCTACTTCCATGAATATAACTCTTTCTGTCTCACTATCACTAACTTCATCTTCATCTGATGAGGAGATGTCTTCTTTGGTGCATAAGTTTTTCTTGAAAACTTTGTTTATGGTTCTTTTGCCTTTATATGTTTGTTTTCTATTTGAGTAATCTTCGTCATTCCCCTTATTTTTCTTATGAGGAAATTTGTTAAAAAATTACCAATACCATCACAATTAAGACAAATCAATGGAATCTTACCTTTATATCTGTCATTGCTTCCCTTGTTCAATTTCTTGACAAAGTTGGCCATTTCTTCAGCATCTTCCAAGATGTCACTGTTGTTATGTTTTTTTTTTTTTTCTTTCCCTTTTTCTTTAACCTTTTGGATTCTTTGAAAGATGCTTCTTTTGTATCTGTATTTTCCTGTTCAGTTCTCATTTCATATGATGTGAAGATTCCATGTAGTTCGCCCATGCTTATTGAGTCTACATCTGCTCTTTCTTTTAGCGCTGAAATTTTAGGTTCAAATCTCATAGGAAGAGATCTTAGTGCCTTTTGAACAATTACATATTCTTTAATTTCTTCACCCAATACTATGATTGCATTTATTGTTTCATCGAATCGTAGGAATTAAGATGCAATATTCTCATCTTCCTTCATATTTAGTTGTTCGAACTCACCTCTGTAAGTTTGAATCTTTACTGGTTTGACTTTTGAATCTCCTTCATAAATATTTTGAAGTTTTTCCCGAATCTCTTTAGCAGATTTACAATGAATAAATTTGGTGTATACCAATTCACCAATACCATTTAGAAGTGCATTCGTGGCTTTGGAATTATTTTGACTGAGTTTTATTGCTTTTTCACTTGTTGGCAGAATTGATGGTTCTTTGTATCCATCTACTACAAATTGCCAAATTTCAAATACCTGTGCCTGAATATATGTTTTCATCCTTCTTCTCAAGAATGCATACTTTTGTCCATCAAACTATGGTATTCCATGTTTATACATGTTGTTTCTCTCATGATCTAGCTTTCAGTGGTTAAATTGATTCTTCAAGGAACCTGCTTTGATACCAATTGTTGGATTACTAAGAGGGGGGGTGAATCATTAATAGATCAATTTAATCCTTTTTAACCAAAAAATGCAAGTTTTATATCAATGTAACATTATCATCCAATAGTCACAGAGTAAATAAATAATGAACAAACGAGAAATCATACACATACACAGTACACAAATGATTTTACATGGAAACCTAAAGAGAGATAAAACCACTGAATTTTTTTTCTTACATGTGTTTAATAATTACATTCATTGGAAGCACCAATTTCCTTTATTTTCTAGCTGCAACTGGAAGGAGGCTCCACCCCCCTAGTTTCTCAGGTTACAACTTGAGGGAAGTTCCAAATCCCCATTTCTATGGATACAACCAAAAGGAGGCTACAACCTTTTTTGTTCTCTGGCTACAACCAGAAGGTGGCTACAACCACCTGTCCTTGCCCCGTCCAACCACCCTGAAATAGAACTAGAATGATGGAACCACCGTCACACTATCACTCTGATATATATTGTTGTAAACCTGTACCAAACAAACTATCACAAATTGTACCAATAACATGTGCCAGGATGTACCATACATCAACCTGTAGCTCAACTGGTATAATAAACAAGTGCATCAACCATGCACCAAACCTATATAAATAACTTGTCACAATAACCTGTCCAAACAACTTATCACAACATCCTATCTCATCAATCTTATAAACCAAATCATATTTACTCGCCAAGATCAATCACCAAGAAAAATCTCAACTATATGCACAACATCACCAAGATGTGCATCAACCAAGCATAACACAACAACTCATAATCATCACCAAGATTAATATGTTCTTCTAATAATATACCAAGACAAGTATGCTACATCATCCATAAACCATGTGTCAACAATACTACTAACATGTGTCTCCAACCATGTACCAAGTATGTACCAATCATGCATCAACTACTCATAAACTATGAATCATTAGGATATACCAACATCATCAACTATACACCTCATGTATGTTTCAACTCATCAACTACTTGTCTCAACCATGTACCTAGCATGTACCTCAACCAAAATCCCTCATCAATTTCATCATCTAAATCTGATTTGTAACTCCATAACAGACTTGGTGTATATGATCACATACCTACAAACCTTCCTTAACTTTAACAACAAGAGACTAGCATTTTCATCAACCTTTACTTTAGTCTCACATGACTAATTTTGGATTAGTCAACAACCCTAACTTGCAATAATCATAAATATGTACATGTGATGAATAAAGATCTGAAAATATTACACAATGTTCTTCAGTGTATTTTATGCAATGCCTTCAGATTTCACTACTTGGAACCTCTAAAAAAATGAGTTATAGCAAAAATGGAATACCTTGTTAAATTATGGCTTATTCTAGAGATAGAACTTGTAGAGAATTCCCCTCACGAAATATTTTCTGTATAGATCTTAAAATAGTACAAAACATACTATAGACTATAATATAACCAATACATTTTGTCTTACTAAATTTGGATCTATTATGAAGAAGTTATAATGTTTTTACCCAAAACATTTGTTTTAGACTAGTTTCACGACTAGCCACAAACCCTATTCTCCACGACGTGTAACTCCAAAAATACAACGACCCACAAGCTGAAATTTTTATCATAGCTACTTGAATATGTTTTCTCAACGTCCTCTAGATTTCATTGTCTAAAGYATTCTAAAAAAAACATTTATTGTGAAAATGGTGAGATGACCTGTAAATAACATACCTTAGAAAACATCATCAAAAGAATTTATCCTCCCTTGAATTTCAACCTTCTTTAATTCACCTTCCCTTTGAAATTCACCTTAGATATCATTTGGTTAACTCAKTCACTTGTAGAAATTCAATATTATCAAGTGTGATTTAAATGAGAGACCTTTKCCTCTTATTTATACTTTTATGTATCTTCCTCAAGAGGTTGCCTTCTAATCATCTTAAACCACTTTCCTTATTTTAGGGCTAACCCACATCTAACCACTTGTCCACTTAGTAATTTATCCATTAAATTTATTATTTAAATAATTTATTTTGTATCCACTTTGACTTATAGTACACTCACCACTTCACTTTATTATTTACCTTTAAAAATCTCTTAAACAACTTTCCTTGTTTTAGGACTAACCCACTTCTAACCACTTGTCCACTTAGTAATTTCTCCATTAACTTTATTGTTTAAATAATTTATTTTGTATACACTTTGAATTATAATACACTCATCACTTCACTTTATTATTTAAATAATTTATTCTTTGCAACCACTTTGGCTACTTTGACCTTTTGGGGCTTCTAGATGACTCATGGGGGCTCTCCAACTCCACATGGCCATAACTCTCTAACCGTGAGGATTTATGTGACGTTCCACATACCACCAGAAATGGAATGACATGTACTATCCATATAGAATAGTCTTACCTTAAAATATATTAAAACTCATACCATTATACATCAAACAAACTTGGGTCCATTACCCAAACCTTTGTGCTACCGGAACTCACTACCTGACTTTCTTCAAGGGTTGACATCAATGAAAACCAACCCAAATAATCATCAGTTTCCAGTATATTGAAGATCAAGGATCATGGATCCTGTGACGTGACATGGAAACCCGACACCATTTTTAATTTTGGGCACAAAACCCGATGTACGTGGGTTGTAATGGTGCAACCTACGTATACACATGAAGTATATCTGTTAGGGCATGTATATGTGGAAAAATACAATTTTAGCTCTGGAAATTGAAAAAAGGGACTTCAAGTCTTCATAGGGAAATGGAAAAGGCCTTCTAAGCAAGTTGCATGAGGTGAGGTAAATCTTGCTATAACAACGTAAGGCCAAAGGTCTTATTGAACCTCAATAAATACTAGAATAGAACCGAAAGAAAAATATTTTATCTCTTCAAACATTGTACACCTATGAACTACTTCGAAAATATATTGTCAACTAAAATTGGAGAGTTTTCCTAAGAGTTTTCATGTACTATTGTTGAAATTATTAATAAAGAGAAGCCACCAGGGCCAAATTTTGAAAAAGAGAAGGACTTGCATGCATTGTTGTTTTGCTGTGAACTATGGACTAAGAGCATGTTTGTTTATGGACTATTCTGATGCAATATATGTATTCTTGCAGTTTTGTCATTCTTTCTTATATTACACGTCCTAAGCGAATGAGCTGCTAATGTATGCAATATAGTGACTTAGACTATTTTGGTTATATATTCATGTGCATGTGTTATCTAACTTTATTTCTTCATTTCAACTATCTGGGTGAAGCTATTGGTAGAGTTAGTGTCATGCTACAACTCATTCACTTACATTAATTCACTCCTATATAGGATAAGTTAAATTAGAATTAGATTAGGCATGCATTTAGATATTCTTCATCTACATCTTCCCTTTGCAAAACCACCCATCACTCACCGTCATCGGTGGACCAGGCTGCAACTGGTAGAACCAAAACAAAAATGGTTGTCGGGCCATAATTCAAATGGGTTCCCTATTCCAAATGGTGGGAGGTTTAATTAGGATTTCTTACCAGGGAGAACCCCTTACTGTTGTCATGCAAATTTAGACCTGTCAACAAAATTGGTGCTAGAAGGAGGGCCAGATGAAAATCCCTCTCATGCAAATTCATTTCATTTAACTATTAACCAATCCATGGCTCCCCTCCATACCTCTGTATGGGATGACCCTTTGAGTCTTCCAATACCCATCGAGGTTATTTCTCTCAACACAAAATATCTTTTCAAACCCCAAATTTTATGGTGAAGGACATGTCTCTGCATTTACGTACCTCAAAAGATTTGACATCGCTTGAAGAAATACTAATATTGTACAAGACAATGAAACATGCCGACTATTCATCCTTACATTCTAAGGGACAATTAAATCTTGGTTTAATACATTGCCACCAAAATAAATTCATAGCTAGAAATAATTCATGGAAATGTTTATTGTTGTTGATGAAAATTATGTTTATGATGAACTCATTGATGAACTAGTAGAAATACGTAGGCTAAGAAATGAATCTGATAATGATTTATTTTGAAGAGTCATGCAGATTTAATGTAGATTTCCTAAAAGAGATGAACCCTCAGGCCAAGAAATATTCGATTGGTTTTCATATCTCATCTCTATTTATGAAGAATGTGATCTAAATGATCAAGAGATCTCCTATTCACAAAATTCAGATCTGACCACAAACGATATAGGGGACATAATATACAACCAACACTCTGACACAATTGTGATAGAAAATTTATCAGTAATACTAGACATCGTAGCTCTGGAGTGTGAACCATGTAATGATCCCCCTTCCGAAATTCAATATCATATCCTAGTCTATGATGAATCTCTTACCGAGTAAATCCCATCATCTTCAGAATTTTAATATCTTCATGCACTATATAGAAATGTGTTTGATGATTATCATCCACATGAGAAACCATCTTTTTATCATGTAATACACTCTTCACATTATCCTTGATCGATAAGACACTCATTCTTAATGACACTTCATCCAGGATGTATCACTTTGAAACCCATTCTAAATTTCAATTTATGGAACATGTTGAAGCACAATCTAATCATAATGATATTTTTTTTGATGACTACTTTTATGTTCCATAATTGAGTGTGGGTATTGAATTATCAATTACCGATCCTTCACAATCTGATATTTTTTACCTTGATGCACATATGCTAATCACTTCAAATCTAAAATATGCAGAGCACAATGATTTTTTTGATCCTCATGAAGAAATTATAGAAAATGAACAACCCATCACCATGCAAAGCATAGGAAACATTGAGTTGATCCAGGAAATTCTATCACCTCAACCTGCTCTAGAATTACATGTTACTCCCTAGGAGCATATACATCACCTATCTGTGGATTCTATACCAATACTCCAACGCACCTCACATGATTTCATTGATGTCATAGGATAATATTTGGATCTATCTTTCACACAATGTTTTCCTCGAAAAATACACCATTATCTCTCCTCTCAGCATGTAGAGTACGTGAAATTTGAACCCAGGGAGATCTACATCGGTAATGAGACATTCCAATTTCTATCCATGATTATGTCAAGTGTCTGTTCTCTTACTTCTACCCCTGGGATGAGAAATATCACCCACTCTGAGACTCCCTTACAAAGTACGTTGCATGCAACTTTCATTCATGAGCCTCATCAGGTATGTATCTCATTGTTTATTTCCTTCCAACAATCATATGATGATCATTGCAAATTTTATGATGTAATTGAGTCATGGTTGGATGAATATTACATATCAGCATGTACTGTGAATCATAATGCCGATAAATTAAACTTGCAGAGTGGAGACTTGTTTGAATCAATTCTTCCTATCCTTCATGTCTCATTACCTCATTCTCTGCAATTGGACTTCAATGAACATGGAATTCCAGGTTTGGAGTTACTTGATTAGCTTCACTAGCAGTACACTTACACCTGGCCTTGTTTTGACCAATATAGGTTAGGTTAGGAATAGGATTATAATAGTACTTGTTGCTTACCTTATTTTTTCATAACTTAGATGTTAATGCCTTTTCCGATTTTAGTGTAGATATTGTTTTTTTTTATTGCTTCAATAAATATCACTTGTTGAGATTAGTCTACTTTGCATTTCAACTTGCTTTTCACCAAAGATTTCTTGTTTTTTATTTAATACTTTTCGTTTTTCCTCTATCGACAAGTTTTTCTTAATATTTTTTTTCCTCCATCTTCACGAGGAAACCATTTGCGAGAATTCTCTGAGAAATTCAATTGAAAAATTCACTTGTCTCATCAACATTTACCTGGACATTGATAGTTGGGCAGTCGGTTACCCCAAAATGATGAAGAATATATGTTGGGGAATTATTTAAAGTTTTTCCAATATGGATATTGGATCTAAGAAATTACATCGGTTATTCACAACCTGGATAAGAATTGTGTCTATTGAACATAATAATTCAAGTGATTGTGAATCTTTAATAGGAGACCTGTGTATCCTCGAGGAACAGGTCATTAAGTGTTAGTCTCCCTCTGATAATTCAATCACAATGATATTGATATCACTGATACCGATCAAGAAAAGGTCTCTCAAGAGAACTTTTTCTAAGGAAGAATGGATGATTTTTAATGCTATAGTTATTTGTTGCCCGAAAGGAGAAATTCCAATAAACAAGCCAATGTTCAAGATCAAGTCGACTATGTATCCCAACAACTGGGATGAGTGATAATCATGGAGAAATATAAAATACTGCACACAAATTTTGATTTCCGTTTTCGGTTTATTACGATGAATATTTTTCAGAAAGGTTTTGCGGATTCAAGCATGGAAAGGTATATTAATTTCAAAAGATATACAAGATTTAAGGAAAACACACATCTTAAGAATGTTTGAACTAACCATGAAACATTATAACTATTGTTAACTAGACATGTCATGTGGTAGCATCAGTTCTAGAGCTTGAAGAAGTGAAAAGAAAATAGACATGTCAAAAGGCCAAAGAAATGGAGCTTGATGGACAATGAAGTGGAGCTCTGGCCAACCCTTTCCCCTAAAGCACAATGTTGCACGAATGAATTGGAAGCATTCATAAAAACCATGATGACAAGTGTAATTCTCATCCAACGCTAACACAAAGACCTATTTGAATGAAGTATTACATGCATTATCTTTCACATGGATTGATAATTTCAAGAGGTTGCAAACTTCTAGCTAGTCAGAATGTCTGAATATCCTCTAAGCTGCTGAAAACAGTCAATCCATGATTTCTTTATCAGTCAACTGCATTTCCTAATTGCATATTGTTGATTGTCATTCATCTAAAAGGCTTGATTTTTTTTTCCAGTTGCAACAAGAAATTGGATCAAATTCATCTCGAACCCTGAATACGTCATCTCTCCTAATTCAATATTTTTATTCCCATTCTTTCATCATCATATTTTTCCTTCAAAGAAGTTTGTTTCTTCAATTTTCTTGTCTTATGAACTCTAATTATATTTCATGACATACAGAACTCTCACCTTCATTTGTATTTCCACAGGCAATGCCTTCCCACTGGAAGCATGCACAAGTCATCTTGCATCTCTTTCCTAGCTCATGAGTGGAATTAGGGGTCTCTGCTGAAAAAAGAATCAGAACTATTTGGGGATGTTGTAACAAAAGTTAAACCATCACTAAGAATAGTGGCTAATCAATGGTCATCCTTGCATATTAGTTGGTGAGAAAATCCTATGTAATGGAGGTACCATCCACACACTAAGTATCTTCTCTCATGAAGGGTGAATTGTCAAAGTCTAAAGGATGAAAACCTAAAGGGATATCTCTATGTAGACAGGTGTAGAAAATATAAAAATAAATCTAA
>JASDQU010372089.1:93795-103801 GCA_032191745.1 Picea mariana | reverse complement strand
CTGTTTTGCTGATAAGGACTATCCTTCCTGTTGATGAGCATCACCCTTTGAATTTGATGGTATCTGTTGGGCAGACTGTCTTTGAAATCCTTCATATTCCTCAAAGGAACCTATCTTTATCTGCCCAATCTCTATTTGACCTACAGAAATAGATTGTGAAAAGTGCTCTTTATTATCTGACAACCCCTCATCAAACAGTGTAGGCTCTCCAACAACATTTGCCACAATTCGAGATGGCTTGAATTATGATGCATGGTTTTCTTGTGACATGTAGAATGAAATTCCTATGTGACCTAGACTTTAAACATTTGAAAACTGTACTTCTTGAATGTTTTGGCTTGATGATAACTTATGTATGACTTGTGATGATGACAAGTATTTGACATATTGACTTGGAATTTGACACTTGCTCTTGGGCATTGGTGTTAGAACTGAGCTTTGTATGGTTTGTGACTTGACTCATGGCATGATTTAAGGCTTAACTGAGTGACTACAACATGGAGGGATGATCCAAATCTAGCCATTAAGCGTGAAAAGGGAGTTTATTTGCCTAATTAAGAAAAATGAAAGTAATTTACCTGCTCAGAGAAAGAGCTTATTCTTCCTATCTACTCCTACTCTAACTAGTAAAGGCAGATTGATCAAGTAAAACTGGATTTCCAATGCAGCCAAGTGAGAAACCGATCTACTGATATCATTCTTGATCTTGACTTGAAAAATATTAGAAACCATAACATACATAAATGGATTTTGACAGGGCAGCAGAACCAACCTTCCTTCAAAGACAGATTGACATATGTTCTACTCAAAGATTCACAACATTCATCAAAAGGATCAGCGAGGCTGTAAAGAAAAACCTTTTCCTGTTGTTGGAGCTGAAAATCAAAAGATCTATGGATATTCTCTTTCCCATGAAGACTGGCACTTTCAGCTATCCATAAATCTGAAAATGGTTGTACACTGATTTCTGTACTAATCATGGATTGTTTGATATCTGCTACAGATTCTAGATCAAGAATGATAAGTATCGATGGTGGAGGAAAGAACAGTTGCTTCTGAATTTCTTGGGATACTGAATTTATATCAGCAACTTCTTTATCTAAATCTGTGGCATCCTTAATCCCATAGTCAAAACTATAAGAGACATTTGAATCAATGACAAATGTGTCTTCAACATGACTATCACCAACATCTTCACAATCAGAAGGAATACTAACTGAATGTTGGATGTGAAATGCAGATTTTTTACAACAATTATCAAAAATAAGATCAGCTGAGTAAATCTTCTCATAATATGAATTGAAAGCCACATGAAAATCCTTCAGAGAATGGATACTAACAGAAGGAAGGGATTGACACCATTCAAGAGAATTTTCTTCTAAAGAAAATTTGAACAACTTGATTAAAACATCCTCGTGAACAAAACCATGTTCAAGCATGCACTTATGAAAATTGAATAAGTGCTCACCAGGATGATCATTCTTGCTTCCTCTGAATCTCGGAAGATAATCATCCCATTCAATTATATTTGGCACTGGATGTGGAAAACCGGATATATCTGAAAAATCACAGAAAGCATACCTCTTAGCTAAGATCTTTTCCATTTCATACCAGTGGAGTCACCAACGGATTTCTGAACAGTGGAGTCGCCACCGAATTCGTCCTTCATGGAGTCGCCAGATACATGATGTACAACCTGATAATGTCTACTCCTTGTCTATCATCAAGAACTAGATATGCTTTGTCGTTCTCCCAGGAAGTTAAGCTTCTGAACTCATCTCCCCAGAAACGGCGCCAATTTGTTATCACTCCAGGAAAGTCTCCTAGGATGTAAGTCGGAGATGCCTAGTAACTAACTCTTTTTGGAAATATTTTCTTAATATTTGATGTGGTTTTTGGATCAAGATGAATATCTAGGGACTGAACTGTGTGTTCAAGATTGTCTAGAAATATAAAATCTCATAAGGCCTTCTAATAATGTAGTCAGACAAGGTTTGATTAAATGGGGAAGAAAACAGCTATTGAACCAGATTATACTTCATACAAACAAGCACAATGGGTTTAATAACCAAGGAAATAACTTATGATTATCAGCTAAAACAATCAGCCAGTGAGATGACAATCACTTGCAGATTGAATGAGCATCAATAAAGAACATTCACTCATAAGATATCAGAGAAAAGAAAGAGAAGTTTGACAACACAACTGAAGGAAGATTGCAATTTTTCACATAATAAGAATAGGTCTCTCTTACAGTAGTAGCATGTAGAACCCAAAATCGAACCCTTGGTTCATCTTCTATCCTAATATTTATAGCATTACAAAGTAGTTTAAGATCCTGAAAACAAGGATCAAATATACTAAACATAGTAATTGAAAATTCTGTTGCAAAAGAAGTGGGATGCTTCCTCAAAATGAGGCCAATCCCAGATTTGTCTCTATTGATTGTTGGTGAAGTGTAGAACAGCCTCCCAAGGCTAAATGATGACTTTCAAATAGAGACTAATTTGAATTTTCTGATGTGGCCAGGTGTCCTACTTTTCTACCTTTGTTAAAGACATCAAAAACCTTTGAAACACATCCTTTCTCCACCATTTCTCCACCACATGTCTATTCCAAGAGGTTTCATCGCATTCTGATTCAAAAATTTCTGATTTGGGCAAAAATTCGCTCATTTTGGCAGTTACAGGCTTTCAGTGGTTAGCTGGAAAGCTTCTGTGTGAATTAACCACCGAAAGTGCATCTTTCGGTGGTTAATGAACAGTTGTCCTGTTTGCCTAAACCACCGAAAGTCAGAATTTCCAGAAAAAAAAAATGCCTTCGGGAAAAATCAATTTTCTCAGCCATGGAATATCCGTTTTCCACGTTCAAATAGTCGATTTTTAACTACAGGTCATAATCGTTCTAATGGTGAAATCATATTTGGATTTGGAGCTTGGGAAGCTATCTAAAATTTCCCTACAAGATTAGGCATCTTTCCTTCAAAAATGCCAGTGCATTTTTTAGTGCTAACACAACTATCCTTCGTTCCCCACACACTTTCACTCCAAGGATTCTGAGACCATAGATTTGATAGCTACTCACAATCTATCTTGACAAAACAAATCTCAAAGCCACTTGAACCAAGCTAATAATTCCAAGCCAACAAAGGCTAACCAAAGCTAAGCTAAGTTTCTCCAGGAGAGCTCCTCTCCTTTTATAAGTTGAAGAGGATAAGGTGAGGAGGCTAGGATGATCCCACTAAATCATGAAAGCAAGTAAGATCCAAACCATTCGAATGCCACCTCACCATGGAAGTTTCTCCTTCTAGAAGATTCGAGAAAATGCCCGTTTTTCCCACGTGTAAGCATTCTCGCACCCTGCCTCTAGAGAAGCCTGTGAATAGTTCACACCTTAAGTGTGGGAAACCTACGAGAATCAAGCATTCTCACACCCTAATACATAGGTAGCCTGCGAACGTCTCTTGTTTATGGGGTTTTTACAAAGGAGAATGAAACCTCTTTTCTTAGGAAAAGTTCTTCTGCCTTCCTTCTTCAGGAACTCAGGCCACTGACCCCTCTGAAGGAAACAGATAGGTTTACATCATTAACGATCATAGGGATGACGAAAATAATGTGTAATAGAGAGCCCCCGAAAGTATGAAGTTAGAACAGAGTGATAGCTGAAATACTTTGTCGAGTGTGTGTAGGGAACAAGGAACAGTCGGTCGGAAACCTACCAACAAACAAAGAAATACAGTACAATAATATATCATCGTTGAGGTAGGCATTCCCATACTCAGAATACAAATGACTCAGAGCATAAATGCTGACATGCAAAGATCCATGTCAAGTGAGACAAGTCATGGCCACCAAACATACACTGTGGATCCATGCCAATATGACTCAAATCTGAACATAAACACCAAAAATACACTGTCGATCTATGTGTTAAAGTTTCAAATTCGAACATAGCCACCAGACATACAATGTGGATCTATGCAACAGTACAAACTGAATATACTCCAACGCAACCTGAATCTGTGAGAAAATATTCAGGGTCTTCATCTCCACCACTCTATAGTACGAATCTAACCATGTGATTACATGTGTCGAAGTCGAACATGGTAGAAACCACTTGATTATCGGTCATTAGTGTATACCATTAACAAGTGCGAGGGAAATCACCATTAATGTCAATGACTCCCAAGGTACACTAGTACAATCCAACGAATGTGAATTAATGAGATGAAGTCGAACATTCGGCGGAATCCCCGATCAGGGGCCAATAATGAAAACCCACTGTCGAAAGCAAGGAAACATGCCATTGAGGCATGCAAGTTCCAAGGTACCAACTAGTTTCTAAGTCTAATTCCTGGATAATGAGTTGAAGTCGACAAGAAAAGACTTGTCACAGGAGGGCCTTAATGTATCCCACATCAATGACACGAAACGGGTAACAAGATTTGAAGTAGATCAAAGTAACAAGTGATTTAAGACTAACTCACAGATGGCCGATGCAATAGAAGGCTTAAAGACTACAGAAATGGTCGACGCAATAGAAGGCTTTCCAGGTTGAATATCTTTTTGAACATATTGATGACACGACAACTGTCTTGGAAAATACTGACTCAACAACAAGGATCACAAACCAATTTGTAATCTTATAAAGGAGTATGACCAAGAAACGAGCGGATTTTCCAACCTAGACACAAGGCAAGTGAAAGGGTGTCATGTTCAAAAGTGACTCTTCCATAGAATACAGGTTTAGATACATTTTTTTCCCAATTTTCCCCCCACCATTTCTGGCGAGTACCTCTTTATTTTTACACAAGCTTTAGGAGGATAACATATTCTTGTAATGTAAGCTCATCCTTCGGACGAGTCCTTCAGAGTATGTTTAACGAACCCTAGGAAGGACTGGTTCGGCCCCATTGTGGGTCTTTCTATGATTGTTTTAACGAGTCTAAAGAAAGAAAACTCAAAGGTTTTTCATGACTATAGAGTCTGGAAAAACACTTAAAACAGAACTCTCTCAGTTCATTTTTCATAAAATAGTCTGAGGAGACCGAAAAAGAGATAAATTATTTCTCAACAGATGCTTTCTTCAAATACTTTTACGAGTGTGAAAATAACAAGTTCGATCGGCAATATTTTCATGTTTAAAGATTCTGAAAAGAGCTTAAAGGGAACTCCAGGGGGTTCCTTTTTCGCATAACCTTTACGAGTCCAAAAAAGTGATAAAATTATACTCGGTTACATTCTCATTGATTTACGAGCATGAGAAAAAAAAAGACTAAGATCGGTAACTTATTCTCATGTATTTACGACATGAGAAAGAAAAAAGACTAAGCTCGGGATTGTTTTCATTTTTATGCAAGCTTTAAAACAAAACAAAACTATGTTTGGGATAGATTTTAATTTTTACACAAGATTAAAAACTAAACAAAACTATGCTTGGACTTGGTTTCATTTTTAGACAAGCTTGAACCAGAGGAAACTATGCTTGAGGTAGGCAGTTTCATTTTTACACAAGCTTGAACCATATTAAACTATTCTTGCAACTTCCCAACGCATGGTTGGTAATTAGCCCCCAGCTTAAGAATCTATTGGCTGAAACTTCAACTTGAAGTCCAGAGGTTGTAAGCAAATGCACCCCAAGCTTCGTTTCATCCAACTGCAAAGGAGAATGAAATGAAGCTTCAAATACTAGATGAAGAACTTGACTCAAATAGAGAGGGGGAAAACTATTTCATTTTTTAACAAGCTTGACATAGAGACAAGAACTATGCTCATAACCTCTATTTCATTTTTTAACGAGGTTGTCGCAGAGACGAAAAAACTATCCTCATAAGTGGTTTCATTTTTTAATGAGCTTGAAATCAAAAAACCATGCTCAAAGACCTTTGTTTCATTTTTTAATGAGGTTGCCTCAGAGACACAAAAACTATCCTCGATACCTCTCTTCTTGATCATGGATTCCAAGAGGACAATGCTCCGGAATGGCACCATGTCAAGGGAAAGAACTCGGTCATGGCTTCCAAGAGGTCTTCATTGGAAGGAAGAAATACCCTCTAGAAGGACACCATGTCGAGGGTCGTGACAGGAGTAAAGATATCGGGCTCTAACAACCCTATCGAAGAGATCACCATGTCAACTACTGGATCTAAGTCATCAGAAGTTGAAGCCATGGGTGACAACGCCACATAATTGACCTATGGCGGGGGTGATACCATCTGCATATAAGAACCATTCAGGGGGGGAATCCAGGCGGGGTCAATGAATGAAAATTGATCAACAATCACAACTCATCCATCGTGAGGGAAAGATATCACACGAAAAAGAGTCGACACAATAGCTTTCATGGCATAGACATAATCTCACCCAAGGAGTAAAGCAAAATCCAAGGGGTCTTGGACTACCATGACATCAATAAAGACAGTTTTCCCTCCCAAATTTATAGGAAACTGAGGAAGGGTCCCTAAAGGTGGACTGGTTCTTCTGTTAAAAGATAATAGATTCTTAGTAACCGGCGCAAGTGGAGGATAACCCAAGGCTTGCCAAGCAATAGAGGACAAAATACTAACAGATGAACCTTCATCTATCAGTTTTTGAGGAACGTCCCGACCACAAACCTGTACTGTAATCTGGAAAGGAATGTAAGAGGGAAGACAAGGTCCATTTAGCACACCCCAATCAAAACGGATGACCTCATTACTTGGAGGGGGTACTACGAGAGAAGGAGGAATATCCCTCGGCACAGGAGAGTCTGTATCAACGAGAAATATGTGGGTAGTATCGGGTTTACTCTCTAGCGGGAGAGTACGATTGACCGATGGAGAGATCAGATCGACCACTTGAGTTTCATTCTCCAAGGAGAGAATGGAGTCAACATATGGAAATGAATCGACCACTTGGGTGACACTCTCTAATGGGAGAGTGGGATCGACCGAGGATGGGATCGGATCGACCACTTTAGTTTCACTCTCTGAGGGGAGAGTGGGATTGACTGAGGATGGTATCAGATCAACCACTTTGTCAACTAGTGTGACCAGATTAACCACTTGATCAACCGAACTGACCGACGAGGGAACCAGATTGATCATTCCATCAACTACAGGTGGGTTGAGAGAAAGCTTGCGATAAGAAGCTAGAAGTTGAGGCTGTGAAACAGTCATGTCTTCCAGTAATTTCGAGGCTTTGTCCATATGAGGGCAAAGATGAGTTAGATGACCCCCTCTGCATAACATACACGGGAACTTAACTCTATTTTTCTTCTTCCCAACAGTATCATGACTGGTTGACAGGGGGTCGTCATCATGTTGTTCAGAGGATAACAAAATGGATTGGCGAGGATGTGTAGACCATGCTTCTATAACCTTGGATAGACCAGGGCATTCCTTAAAAAGATGGCTGCCCTTACAAAGCCTGCAAGGGTACTTGGGCTTACGGGTTGTTTGGGTGATCTTGACATCATCAATACTCCCAGCACGATTAACAGTAACTGGTTGTTTTCCAACATGTTTGATAGTTGTTGGAGGTTTTGACCCTCTCTTATATTTCTTCTTCTTAATCTTTCATTTCTTCTTCCTATTATTCACCGGGTTACTAGCTTCATAACTTTCACTCGACGAAGAAGATGAAATGGGAGGCGAGCTTGCAAGCAAAGAAGGAGAAGAAGACCTTACTGGTGAAGAAGGTGAAGGATCAACATGAGGTTGATGTTCTTGGGGGGAAGTGCTTGTGACTGAAGCACTAACTGCATTCAAGATTACCTGAGTGGGAAAAAACCATACCGGTAATCCAATTGTGAGACTTGGAAGGCTCAAAGTAGCGATGTGAGGAGGACCAATATTCCCATAAGAAGGAAAAACAAAAGGTTCCCCTAGAGTAGGGGTTCCTTCATTGGTCATTCTGGGAACTGACACCATTAAAAAAATATCCAATCTAGAGTCCTCTAAGGAAAACAAACAGCACATGCTAAAAATCTAGTAAGCAAGCAAACAAATAAAACCTTCTTACAATGAGCACACTAGTTGGTGATGAAATCCAATGTCGCAGGAACAATGTAAGAAGGGGCTGAGATAGAGTGGGTGGAAAAGTTACGTTGACGACCTGCTTAACGGACTTACACCCTGGTGCAAGATCCCACACATAATCGTGGGTATACCCTCCAAGGAGCCTGAGTAAGTTTGGCCAACATCAATTCCAGGTACCGTGAAGACTTGCCCCTCCACAGTCACCTTGTGTAAGACCCTAAGAAGATAGGCCACTAAGGTTACCACTGAAAACAATAAATCCTGGGGGGACAGTTGAGAGTCCGATCCACATGCAAGGGTAGGGTATCTAGCTTGAAATCAACTCGAGAGGCTTCCACTCATCATTGTGGGTATACCTCCAAGTGACCCCCGTAATACGTGAAATCTCTACATTGATATCAACAAAGCAAGGTGAGTAACTCTGTCACTGTCAATGTGAACTCGGGTTTGACCCTTGTGTGAGAAGGGCTTCCCAGGAAAAAATGTTGCAAGTGGAATTTGACACTCCTTAACACAAGATGCTATTGTGTGTTTTGTTCTTTGGAAAGTTTTCTTTCACACCTATTCCAAAACCCTACAACTAATCTAATGTAGGTTTGCTACCAGAAAAGATAAAAATGTCTAATCAATTTTTATAAGCGCTTCATTCTATGGTTGTTGTTACTCAAAAGGAAAATGGTGTGGACAATATGGTGTTTTGACCGACTCGAAAATTATGCAAAGAGATGAAGATGCAATCTTTTCATTTCGATAAAAGCTATGCTATGAGAAGAAGAAAACATTTATCATTCCTAGATGCACGATGTCCCAAAAGATATTAAACTCATCAATATCAAGATTCTCAAGAAATGAGAAAAAGGTGTTGAACACCAAAGCACGATTCATGGCCCCCCCCCATCCATGAGGGGGAGAATTTTTCATAATTTAAGATCAAAAAATGCCAAGAATCGTGGAATTTCTCTACTTCAAATGAAAGGATGCCCCCATTCTAATATAAAGAAAACAAAGAAAAAGTGGCTAAAAGCAAACTCAAAACCAAACAAAGAAAAAAGTGGCTAAAAGCAACTCAAAGGATGTCAAGCAGACTATAAGCAGATCAATATAGGCTCCAAAAGCTCAATCCAGCTGATCAAATCAAAACTGGGTCATCAAAAGATGACAAGACCCAATCCAAAAACGTTTACAAACAAGTTCGCAGCCTAGCAATAGAGTACAGTGTGAGAATAAGGTATTCTCGCAGGCTAGACATTGGTAGGGTGTGAGAAGTTCGCACCTAACTGAACAGTAGGGTGCGACCATTAATGATTCTCGCAGGCCACTGAGAGGTACAGTGCGAGAATAAGGTATTCTCGCAGGCTAGACATTGGTAGGGTGCGAGAAGTTCGCACCTAACTAAATAGTAGGGTGAGAACATTAATGATTCTCGTAGGGGCCACAAAGAGGTACAGTGCGAGAATGTCTGTGATCAAAGCAAAATTTGAAAAACGATAGGGAATCTAAGTTAACTTCTAGATCTAGAGAGTCTGGATGGATGTCCCACAGACTCAGAAACCAGAAAACAAGCAATCAAAGGAAGGGAAAATAGACTAACTAGGAACCAATCCGTTCCACAGTGGAGTCGCTAATTTTGGTATCGGACTAATCGGTAGGGGCAAACACTAACTGATATCCCTAGATCCACCTAGATATAGAACAAAACACACCAGAACATGACGCTTTCCCTAAGTTTTAGATATTGAATTTACTAACTAAAGAGGGATGAGTGACATACCGTTTAAATGTCGCTTCCTGTCGCCATCACCATCCTAGATCTGTTCCAACGCTCATACAATGATGAACCTGCAAAAGAACACAACCAACCAAAGTGATAGCAATAGCATAAAATCAATATAAACCTATGTATGTGATCAAGGAATCATACAATAAAACACAACAAGCTTTATAGGAAAGAATCATATTACTGTATCATATTAAATGTGAAAGAGAGAT
>JASDQU010372089.1:61344-85026 GCA_032191745.1 Picea mariana | reverse complement strand
TACCTTTACAGTTTTGGGTAGATGTTGTAGATATTGTTGTTCACTTAATAAATAGAGAACCTTCAAGATCTTTGGATGGTAGAATTCCATAGGAGGCATGGACAAGTAAAAAGGTAAACTATTATTTTTTGAAGACTTTCAGTTGTGAAGCATTTGTTCATATTGATAAAGAAAATAGAACAAAGCTTGAGGCAAAATTCAAGAAGTGTACCTTTATTGGATACAATGTTAATGATTTTAGTTATCGCTTATGGGATTATGAAAATCACAAAATCATTAGAAGTAGAGATTTCATATTCAATGAGAAGGTCATGTACAAAGATTAGTTGTAGGAAAAGAAATAGGAAAAAGAAAAAACAGAATACATTGTGCTTGATGAGATCACTGAAAAAGAAATACCAAAGGTACCAGATAATCAAAATGTACAACAATAGGAGTTTGAGATACATGTTTCTCATGGTGTTGTACATTTTGATTTTTTGGTAACTTTGGAATTTATTTTTCAGTGATCTCATCAAACACTCTGTATTCTGGTTTTAATTTTTTCCTGTTTCTTTCCCTGCAACTGATCTTTGTACATGACCTTCTCATTGAATATGACATCTCTACTCCTAATGATTTTGTGATTTTCATAATCCCATAAGTGATAACCAAAATCATTAACACCATATCCAAAAAAGATAAACAATTATTTTTTGAAGACTTTCGGTTGTGAAGCATTTGTCCATATTGATAAAGAAAATAGAACAAAGCTTGAGGCAAAATCCAAGAAGTGATAGCTAAATGATTGTAGTGTTGAGATAACTTGGATGTCATAGCCATCAAGAAGATAGCGTATGTTATAAGTTGTACTTATTATTTAATTTATCATTCAAAATATTGTTATGATTTGTGGTAAGTGTGGTTTTGACAGGACACACAGCTTGCCCAAAGCGGTTGTTTGATGACGTGACTCTAAGAACAACAATTTTATAGTATGTCTTTATGTGGGGTGTTGACCCTAGTTCTATGAGGAGGGGTGTAGGTATTTCTCAGCATTTATCCTCTGAAACCTGGAATCATGGGAGCACTATGTGAAGTCATGATCCCCTATACATGTAATGACCATTGTTAGTTGCCTATTGGGGAAGCTTGGTCGATATGTATGACACTTCCACTTACGGGTTCTATATCGAGTTAGATCAATATAATTGACGCTTCAACTTAGTCCAGTAGAGGAACAGATATGATGGTAGATGAAAGTAGGTTAGGAAGGAAGGATGATTTGTTGTTAGTTGATATTCTTTCTTGGGAATTAGATGTGCCACTATTGTTTCTCACTTGGTTCCAAAACACTCATTTTATTCCCTTTTTATATTTTAAGTGTAATCATGAATTATGGATGAATTATTGTAGTTGTTAGTTAATGTTATTGAATGATGCATTTGTTGTCCTGCATGCCTTGGTATGATCATACAGGAACAATGCACTAGATGCAATAGTTGATTATTATTAACACATGCGCAGGCTATGTGTTCGCTAGCTACGCATACATACCGTACACATGTACAGTAGTAAAATTAATCAATGTATTTATTATTAAACTAAACTATTAAGTATTTAATTGAATGGTTTAATGACTATGTAAATTATATTGCATACAAAAATATCTTGTATCATTAAATATGTTCTTTGTCTTGATTGACGGTTGGTATGATGAATTAAATGAGTATGGTGGATTGTCATGTTCATTTTGGAAAAATTGTCAAAGTGCATGTATAAGCTAGCACGAGAAGAAATACTTTGCATTTTATTTATTGTTATATATGCAAATCATGTATATTTTAGTTTTATTTTAACTTTCCCAAAAAAATCTAGATAAGGGAGGTTGATGGTTGTTAATGATGCTGGTTGAGGAGACTTGGGGAAGGGTGTGTGGAAACTGGATAAATAGGAGAGGAGGTTGATAGGTTGGAGGAGGTTGGAGGAGGTTGGATAATTTCTGGAAGATACAATTCTTGTGAGTCTTCTTAGAGCATATGTGCTTTGTTTTTCTTGGATCCGTGGGCACAAAGGGTCAAGAAACTGAAACTTTTCTTGAAGATAGGAAGTCAACTGGGCTCCTAGTTGCCTGGGAGGATTTCCTTGTTTCTCTCTGGGCAAGTGAAAGGGAATGGAATACTTGGGAGCATCTTCCTACTACTGGCAAGACTACATTACAAATGGTCATCTTCAACAAACTAGGGAAGAGATATTTCACTTGGTATATTTGATATGTTTGCATTAATGAATATGATCACTTCACCACTAGTTTACATGCATGGTGTCAGTTTGTTCAATGATAAATTAAGGGGTTCATGGGGAGTTGAAAGCCATGGAGGTGGACATGGTGCGCAAATATTTTGACTATTGATTTTGTGGTCTTTACTGGTGAACCAGTGATTGGCAAGTGGAAGAAAAGGGCCAAAAATAATTAGCTACTCCTCAACCTCCAATCGCTAGTCATCACGGGATTGGATAGAATGTTGGGACCCAAGAGTTTGAATTCCTCATGTACATCAAGATTCTATTTTTTTCGAGACTTTGGCCACTACAATACCACTTTTTATTCTCGTACATCACATGGTTTTCCACGTTGAACAATGAAATTGAAGGAAAAAACAAGAATTAGCTTGCAAGGATTTGTCGTGCATGGAAATGACTCCTAAACTACTCGTCAATTGTGTGGAGGGAGGGAATTGAAGCGTTTCCATCATCCATTTAAAGGGAAATTATGAACTAGAGACTTTGGTGTGCAAAAGTATATAGTGTGAATGGGACCCAAGAGATTGAATTCCTCATGTACATCAACATTCTATTGTTTTTGAGACTTTGGCCACTACAATACCACTTTTTATTCTCGTACATCACATGGTTTTCCATGTTGAACAATGAAATTGAAGGAGAAAATGAGAATTAGCTTGCTAGGATTTACCGTGCATGGAAATGACTCCTAAGCTACCCGTCAATTGTGTGGAGGGAGGGAATTGAAGAGTTTCCATAAGAGTAACCTAAATTGCTTAAAATTGTTGTGACCATCAAAGATGGCGATGGGTATAAGGAGATCTAAAAGTCATTGTTTGACATCGAGAAACTTTATATTTCCTGGGGAATTTTACAATCCATGATCGAAGATGGAAAAGTCATCTAAATACATTTTATTATAATTTAAAATTTAAATAAATTTGATTATAAGTTAAAAATGATGAATTTTTTTTTGGATATAGATGGTTAGATTGGGTGAATAATAAAAATTAAGGAGTAAAAGAATTAGCCATTAAAGTAATTACATGAAAAAAAGGGGTAAATGTAAGAATAATACTATAAATAGGGGAGGAAATTTGAATATATCATTAAAAATTAACATAAATGAAGAAGTGGGTAGATTAAAAGGTGAAACAATATCAAAGAGAAGTAGAGCAATGATGCTAGGATGGGGGAGCAACATAATCAAAAAAGAGGGGAGGAAGATGGAGACGAATATGAAAAATATTTAATAGGAGGATGTGTAATGGTCAAGGTGGTGAATGGTGGGTTTTCAAGATTGGCTCAGCTTGTAGCCATCTTCACAGTTGAAATTATTAGAATGTTTTTCGATTTCAAGGGCTTCCCGAATAAAACTAGAGGAGTAATGTGGGGTGAAGACTAAAATTTTTGTTTCGTCAAAACAAATAAGGTGATTAGAGTTAAAAGAGTGTTCAAAAATGGTTAATTTCGAGATTCGGTTATAGGTGGTATCAACTATATGCTCTTTAAGCTAGGCTTTAAAGGTTCTACCAATTTGACCTATGTAGGATTTCCCACAGGAACAAGGAATTTGGTAAACTCTTGGGCCAAGCATCAAGTCGGATTTATCTTTAGCAATTCTAAAAAGTTGTTTTACGATTTTGTAGGGTTGAATATAGTTTTAATGCGTAAATGAAACGTGGTAACGCGTGAAACTAGTTGTTCTCCATTCATAGCATGCAGGGTTCATTCTACATACATGTGGGTGGGTCGTTATCTTCAAAATTGGCTTAGGGAATACAGATTCCCAGATTGATCATTTTTCTTAGCTAAGAGTTTCAAGATTTGATCGGTGATGCCTTGGATATAAGGTAGAGAGATTATATTACGAGGAGTGGAGGAGGGAGAGGTGATTTTTGGTTTAGGGTTGCTGGTTGAGCGAAAAGCTTGGTTGATTTGAGAGAGAGAGAGTAGCCATTGGATAAACTGGTTTTGGTTAGGTGGGCCTTTTCCTTTGCGAGGAATTTAGGGGAAGAAATATGGATGGCCTGATTGAGAAAGGTTTTAAGGACAACTTAGTTTTGAGCCAGATGGTGGTGGGAGGTGGTGTTGAGGTATCTATCAGTGTGAGTTTTCTTCCTATAGACCCGATGGGAGTTGGAGACATCAAGAAGGCGAGAGATGAGGGCATTTAAGAAAGGGATAGAGTTGTCCTTTTTAGTTTCCATGGTCACAAATTGCATGTGGGGGGGAAGTTTGTTAGATTATTAAAGAAAGAGGTTAAGTTGGCTTGGCCATGAGACCACATGACAAACATGTCATCCACAAAATGAAACCAACATTTAGGTTTGAGGTGAAATATGCTTAAGGCTAAAGATTCAAAATGTTCCATAAATATGTTGGCAACCACTGGGGATAAGGATGACCCCATGGTTGTGCCTTCGGTTTGTTCATAACAAACTCCCTTAAAGGTGAAAAAGGTTGAAGAGAAGCAAATTTTGATGAGGTCCAGAGTTTTAGGGTCTACCAATTTTGAGATCAGGGACAGGTCTTCGAAAATGGGGATTTTGGTGAAAAGAGAGACCACGTCTAAGCTAACCATAAGCTCTTTTTCATCAAGGTGGAGATTGTGGGTTTTATGAATAAAGTCAGTGGAATATTTGATAAAAGAGAAGGTTTTTCCTACGAATATTTTATGTTTCTTTAGAATTTTATCATACGATAAATGCATGAGGATACCAATGGGTAGGAGATCCAAAAGTCAATCAAAACTTCTTTAGCAAAAGAAATGCACCTCAAACCATAATTCCCACCACTACGTTGATGCCACCTAATTTATATACACACCTCCAACCATAATGCTCACCATTGAGTTGATGCCACCCAATTAATCTATGCTCCTCAAAACATAATGTTGACCACTTATTTGATTCCACCAAATTAATATACGCACCGCAAACCATAATTCTCACCACTGATTTGATGCCACCTAATTAATTTATGCACCTCAAAACATAATGTTCACCACTGAGTTGATGCCACCTAATTAATTTCTCTATCGATTATTAGTGGTGCCTCACATAAATGAACGATTGAAAAAATGATGTCTTAAGGAACACATAATGCATTCAACCATTAATTGTGTATCGTCCAGTACACTATGTTCACTGTTATGAGGGAAATCACTCTATGACATGGGGTAAACCACAATAGATGGAAATGGCTACAGAAATCAACTCTAGTATCAAGTATGCTATATAAACAAAGATGCTAACAAGACAAGATAAAGAGCCTACCTCATATGGACGTTCGTAGAAGACCATCGTTGAGCACTCGACTCAAAGCTATATACTCGCAACTTGTCCTCAACAACCAAGATACACAAGCATATGGTGATAATATATAAAGTTAGCACATATAATAGCATAATCCATTAATATTCATAACAAATATCCCCATGGAATAACAATTCAAATATTTGCAAGACATTAATTGGATGAGAAAGAGTATTTTTATTAAAATATAATCAACATAAGTGTATGAATGACAAACTTTTGTGTCAGCACGTCTCGGAACCGAGAAAGTAAGTCCCTTCTAGTTGGGCTTCCACCACTTCAATCCTCCACCAAAGGCAAGCTCATATAAGAGAGACAATGAGGTTGTCCATCAAATAGTGAAGAGTTTGGGGGCTGAACAATGTGTTCATACTTAAAAGGACAAAGGGATGCAGACTCAATATGAAGTGAATAATTTCTCCAGAGTAACTTTTCTCTCAAAGTTGAATTCTTCTCCTCTTTTCCACAGCTTGGATGTGGCCCATTTATAGCCTTCAAATGGAATTGAAGGGACGAGTCAGAACGTTTCCAGTATATGGAAGGTCAAGGATCATGGATCTCATGACGTGACATGGAAACCCGACACCAATTTTTAATTTTGGGCACAAACCCTATGTACACAGGCTATAATCGTGCAACCTGCGTATACGCATGTTGTATAGTTGTTAGGGTGCGTATATGTGGAAAAATATTTTTTTTAGCTCTAGGAATTGTAAAAAGGGACTTCAAGTCTACATAGGGAAATGGAAAAGGCCTTACGAGAAAGTTGCATGGGGTGAAAAAAATCTTTCTATAACATTCACAACTAGTGTATGATGGATAATTGAATTCATAATGTGATCTTAGGTGCAAACCATAATTTGAGTTTAAGGAGAGAAATGTTCATCGCTAATGTTGTGACATGTTCCAATGTGATTTAAAACGAATTCATAATAAACATCGAATGGTTATGGCTCATATAAAAAAAAATCAATTGAAAAAATTAGAAGTACTTTGTCTACATAAGTAAATTTCATGACTATAGAAGATGATGAAAAGGTACAAGGTTGCAATTGACAGGGTGAATTCCCCCACATTAGCTCAATCAAGTACCACTCACCTACAAAGTGAAACATTGCCAATGTAAATGTTAAAATAAAAGGACAACAAGTAAAATTAACCCTAAAGAGGAACATTGCCAACAAGAAGACAAAATCAGGGAGAAAGAGCACTATGAATGGGCAGTTGAAGATACGAGCACACTTGGCCTTCCGGTTACTCCCAATAAAGCTAGTACTACCTATAAACCCATTCATAATGACTAAGAAGGGGTATTTGGCATAGTAGTGAAGGAATTTTGTGTAAATTCCTATTATGTGATTTCCTATATGTTTCAAAGAGCTAGACACCATTGTAATTTTTGCAATTGGCAAGAAATAAAGATTTAGCATAGTCATTCATTGCTAGAGTTTTTACTTCAAGTTTCTCCAAGGTAAATATTGTTGTCTATTGCATTTAATTAACTGTGTGGATGATATTTTTGGTGTAATTGCTTCATTTTGATGTATTCCTATGTGTGTTCCACTTAAATGTTGTGAACAATGATCTCCCCAAGTTGATCTGATGGAAAAAACCCTTTTTTAATTATGGACCATCTATATCATTACTAAAGGAGATTGACAGATTAGGGAAAAGGAATATTGACTATGTTTCCTAATTCCATCCAAAGATTTAAATACTTCTCTAGAAATCAACATTTAATCTACTCACCAGCCATTGTTTGAGTCATTGAGGAACCACACACTCTTCAAATTATATGTCATTCACATTTCAAATTATATGTCATTCACATTTTTTCAATTAATTAAAGCGACCAAAAATCCAATTTCCCATTCAATCCTTACAACAACCTTCTCATTCTTGTTAAATCATTGACCTATAATTACCTTAATTCCTATCTTGTGAGCACTAGTGATCAAGTTGTTGTCCCTTAGCAAATTGGTGTTTGAAAAAGATATGTGCATTCCCTATTCAAGTCATATGTTAATCGCACATTAGAGAGACTACATTCACTTTGATATGTTCAAATAATATACATCAAGACCATAATGAAGAAGTACATCCCCAATMTCTTGCATCATGTGATTACCTATAGSCATATATATATTAACAAGAAGTATTATGTTTATGATTGTGTTTATGATTTTGGATTGACTATGCTAAACATATGGAGGGCGTATTTGTTTTTTGGAATAGCATAAGTAGAGTGAACATGTTTCATAGTTTTTCATAGTTTGGCATTGGGTTAGGCATTCTAAAGAAATCAAGTAAATCAAGTCTTGAAATCAAATACAAGCATAGCCATTCGTTCTTTTTAATGAACAATGTGTTGGAGCCTATGTTGGAGCCTCTTTTGTTTTCTAGCCCCTCACAAATTTCATTTTCTAACACTCGAAATCGAAAGATGGTTTTCGTATTTTCCGTCTGTGGTTTCAAAATCTCTGAAGATTTATCAACACAAATAGCGATGATCATTGTACTCTCAAGGCAAGTCCTACCTTTCGTCAAAATGTTTCCTCTTTTGTTCTACCTCGGGATCTCGTAGGTCGGATACTATAAGTCATGTAATTCACACGCCCCAAGATACAAAACGGCGAAATCATTTTAATTTTTCACTCAGGACGCTAATGAGGGTAAGGTTTTCCCTAACCCATGATTAAACGTCGTCGGGGTTTTGCACCTTGGCATTCACCAAACCCAAAAATTTATTGTCGTAGCCCCGATAGCCAAGAACACGAAGTCCTTATTTTAGTAACCCGTGTCACGGTTAAAAATGATAGCTAAACCATGGTAAAAGTTCTGTCGGCGATTCACCACTTGGCGTTTTCCTTTTCAAAAGTTACACCATCTAAATCCCGACTCGCGAGATCATGATACGATATAAACGTAATTGATCAATCACTTAATCCAAGTTTATCTTCCCTTTTAATTTAGTCATGTTATCGCGATCTCGCGGTTTCGCAGCTCGGCATGCAAACCTCCCAGAAACTTATTTTCAAAACTCCAAGTCGCGATATAGAAAATATAATAATTATGAAATTAATCAAGCCCCAAATCACGATTACCTTTTTATAACCAAAATCGATCATCGCAGTCTCAGGTGTTAGAGATTCAAAGTGTTAAAGTAAAATCCCCAATATAATGAGTACTGAAATACTGATTAACGTTGGTAAAACCGGATTAATTAAGCTAAATCAATACATATCACGTGTTTTGATGCTTGCATGATTTACGAGGTAACCGTATTCTTTCCATACATTAACTGACATTTTAAACCGCCAAAAATTATGACATTAATGAGGAAATAGGGCAAATCGATAAATATAAGATCGGATTTTTATGGCAAAATTTAGTTCTAAATATGATTTGACAGACTTGTTTTGAAAGGTACCAAGTTTTCAAATATATATAAGAGTTGTGGTTCATTATACTAAATGCATTTCATATTACGCAGAGCACATTATCTCTGAGCAGCTGACTTCTATATGTATACGTATTTCTATCGCAGAAGAGCCAAAACGCAATCTCCAACCATGGCTCCGCGAAAATCATCCAAAGCCAATGTTGAGGTTTCGGGACAAGGCTTAGACAATGCCGCTAATACTTCACCTCAAAGTATTGATTCGGTCCCGAATTGGTCATTCGTTTCAGATGTTCTGTAGGCAGAATTGGTGGATTATTCCGATGACTCCAGTGACAACGAAAAAGATGATATAACCACCAAGTACAAAATAGTCATCCAATCCAGAATGCACAAAGTAGCAGCTAGGCCACGATTGCTTCCATATTATGAAATGGTCCGATGGGCATTAGACCATGTGGACATACCGACTAGAACCATCATGAACAAGCAGAAAGTCACCATCGCGACTTTCAAGCCAGAACATCTGCAAGCCATGTATAAGCTACCCACAACGTCCGACTACACATATGGCGCCGAATTCTTGGATGAGTTCAAGGAGAAGAAATGCGTACAATATGATAAGACCATGTCCAGTTTAATAAAATATTGGGTTTTGAACACTGCGAAGTTCAGAGCTGATAGCCACGGCATATATTCAATCGCTTCTTTAGAACCACAGTACAAATATGTAGCCATGATGACATGCAGGTTATACGGGAGAGAGGACACCTCACATTTTTTTCTTCCGTGGGTGCCTCTAATGTTTCGGGTCACCGAAGGAAGTTCCTTCGACTTGGAAAAAATGTTGTCCGATAGCTTGACCAGTCAGGTCAAAGAGTATCGGGCGCAGAAAGAAAACGGGAAGTCATCTTCATTCTTCATGTCTGCATACATTATGGATGCAGTTTGTTTTTTGACACCATTTCCATTAATGAACTGGAGTTGGACTCCAGTAGAAGATGATCCCATACACGTTTATCATGCAAAATTATGGGAAAACAAGGCGGTAAATTTTGTGTATGAAATCTTCAACTGGGTGATGGTGCCCCTGCATGTCACTATTTTCAGTCACCCGTCTCCCAGGATCTCGAACAACATAGTAAAGAATCTGAGCAGCATAGAAGACTGGTATGTAGAGGAAAAATTTTCATACCTTAGAGTTTTCGGGGCTTCTGTTCCCCCGCACGCATTGCCATTGTTCATTCCTGACAAACTTGCTTGTCGTGATTTTGCCAGGTAAACAGTAATCGGTGGTATAAGCAAGGAGCTTAAGGGATATTCAAAGAAGGTATGGCCACCTTTTCCTGTACATTTGAATTCATATTATTTATTATATTTTGGGCATGCCAAAGCTGAGGCAGCAGCCCTGGAAGACCTAAATTTGGTCTCCATTGAATACAAGAAGCACGATCCGCAAAGGGTCGTGAGCAATAATTTGGCCAGTTGCAGGCTCGAGAGATTTGAGCACAAGAATTCACCTTCAAATGACATTTTTCGAGGCGCAAGGTCCTATGCCGAGATTTTAGCTCGGATACAAACCTCGGCACCGGAGGAAAGGGCCGATGTTCTGAAGTTCCAGGAACATCAACGCAGTTGTCTTCCCGCAGTGTTGCGAGGTGAGGGTCCGAGTACATCAGAGGTGAAACAGAAAGATGTCGAAGGCTCTAAGGATGCGACTCCCGATCAAGAAAAACACCAGGACAAGGGAGAGCAAACTAAGAGTTTGAAAGTAGAGATAAAGACTCCCGACCCGCCGAAGAAGCAGAGTCCGGTCACTACTCCGGGAAAATCAGCAAAGCAGATTGGAGAACCTATCACATTAGTTACCCCCTTGCAGTCGACGCAGGGAAATATTGATGCGGGATGGATCTTCAATGAAGATTTGAGGCCTATAAGGGTAGAAGAACTCCCTCTGAATGAGTTTTTCTTCGATAAGAAGAGAAAGGCAGTAGTAAAAAGGGAATTCTATCAGGAAGGAGAGTCAACTTCCAAGAAATATAAAGTTATAACTGATGGAAAAGACAGGAAGAATGAACAATTCGCTACTGAAATAGCAGGGACATTAGGAGCATATGCCTCGGCAAATCAATTTTCAGTCGGGCTCTTGAAAAACCAGCTTAAATGAAAAAATTGCCTCATTAGAAACCCTTCAAGCCAGACTGGCCACAACAACAGAGAATGCTAAAGACCAGGCGAGCGTAGGAATAGAGCAGGCCAGGTTGGCCGATAAAAATGAGATAGAGTTGCTCAAAACTAAGCTCGAGCAAGCATAGTTGGTGGTCCGAGATGGTCAGATGCAAGCAAGCCGGCAAAGGGATTTGATCAAACAGCTACAGGCTAGGGTGGATATTGTCGAGAACAGAATGATAAACATTGGGATGTTCAAATCCCAGGCGATTGAGATTCGGAGCAGAGTCTCTGTGGCACAACGAAATTTGCTCGCCAAGGTAGAAGCGATCTGGGACAACTATTTGCTAGTCAAACAGGTTTTAGAGAACCTATATACTAGAGAAAGGGAAGTTGGAGTAGCTCGGGTCTCCTTCCAAGAGGCTGTGTGTAACACACCCACTACCGTAATTCAAAATTTTGGTTGATTTCTCAATAACGAGAATCCTCGGAGCTTGTAGTAGCAAAATGCCAATCCCCGATTCACAGGTCTTCTATTTACCTACCCGTCTCTCTGTACATAACCGAGGTCTTATGTCCCTTTTAAGGCTACTCCCATCGGAGTTTCAGGGTTTCCAATGACGTAATTCACGAGTCCTCAGAACTCGCGATTCCCCGATCCCCGATATACCCCTAGCGTATTGGCTCTCCAATCTAAGCCCTAGATAATGTGACCACAACCATCACAAGACCACCGCCTTTAATCCTGTCGGGGTTTCGCGCCTTTCGGTGTCATGATGCACAAGTCCCCTGGACTCTCGATCCTTCGATTCTCGATGCGCCTTTACACTGGCTAGACCTCTTCGCTATACTATGGTCCATATGACCACTTACCATATGACTGTAGCCATATAACTTCCCATCAGGATTTCAGGGTTTTCACTGTCAAATGAAACTTACCTCGTGGATCCCCAACTCCCGATATGCCATTACGGAAATGCGCACGACACCTGTCCTCCACTGTGACCCACACTCCTGGGACAAATCGGGAAATCGCATATAGGGATATCGCGATTCCTGTTGCACTAGTTCACGAAACTCTCCAAGTCCTGAACCCCGATATGGTAACACCTGTCCTCCACTATCTCTCGCTGTGGCCCACACGGCCCTTCCATCAGGATATCGCGGATCACGATTCCAATGTGTGGGAGTTTCTTACCTATGGAAATTTTGATTCTCTGATTCCCAACTCCTTGGGATCTCCTTACACGCGTCCCAAATAATGAGCGGTCCTGATCTCGTCAGAATATCGTGCTTCGTGACTTCGCAGCTTCTGTTGCCAAGATCATGGGCTTCAACCTACGAAACCCTAATATATAATCCTATGTGTAGATCCGACGGTTCTCCTGCGAGCCAGATCCAACAGCTACCCTTCTTTCTCGCTCCTGGCGTCTCGCAACTTAGAGCACCAAATGCTTGGACCCTTACCCTGTGAACCTCTGAGTTCACGAAATCCCCGGATCTCTGCCACCTGTCCTCCTCAGATGGACAGCTTTGATCCTCTCATGGCTTCACCATTTGTGACTTGGAGAATCCAATTTTTAGACTCCTACCCCGCGAACCTCTGAGCTCACGAGATCCTCGGATCTTTGCCACCTGTCCTCCTTGGATGAACGGCTCTGATCCTCTCGTGGCTTCACCATTCACAACTTGGAGCATCCAATTTTTGGACTCCTACCCCGTGAACCTCCGAGCTCACTAGATCCCCGGATCTCTGCCACCTGTCCTCCTTGGATGGATGGCTCTGATCCTCTCGTGGCTTCGCCATTCACGACTTGGAGCATCCAATTTTTGGACTCCTACCCCGCGAACCTCTGAGCTCACGAGATCCCCGGATCTCTGCCACCTGTCCTCCTCGGATGGACGGATCTGATCCTTTTTCCCCTATTCACGAGGCTTAACCCTCATCTATCTCCCTATGGATCTAATGACTGCCGGGTTTCCTAGCTAAGATCTGATGGTTCATATCGGTCCCGATGCCGCGCTCTTTCCTACTGCTCTTTAGATGTGGAAAAACCAACGGTCCAGATGTTCTCATGGATCATGGGGGTCTACGATTCATATTTCCTCGCTATTCACGAAGATAGGGGAAAAAGGGTTAAGGCAATTAACGCCCTCATTCATTCCTTCGATTTAAAGATCGTGAATGACCGCAGTTTCCTCGACAGGATCTCATCCGTTGATCAATACTTATCCTTACGCTGCTACTTCGAGATTTTGAAGAGGGTCATTCCTCTTCATACAAGGTTGATAAGACTTGCACGTCCAAGTCCTTTTTCCAGGTTCTTGGTAAGCCTTTCTAAGAAGGGAATCTATATGAAGAGATCTAATCCAGGGCATTCCTGGAAACAGACAAAGGGAAACAAATTCCCGAGGATGGACTTGAAGTCTGACTTGGTTCAGCTCATGCATAATCAAATCCATTTATCAACATAAATCATGCATGGTTTCCTCTATTATAAGCATATATCTATTCATTCTTATCAAACACTGCATCGACATTCTAACACTAAAACCATTTACAATTTCACAATTCTATGAGCATTTATATACATATACCAGTCTATGAATTTCAAGATGCAATATATATAAAACACTTATCAGAAATAACACCAGAAATGGGTGCAACTGCTGAGAGGGGTGCTCGTTTCCACCCAACCGTAGGCTCAGCGACTCCCAACGGATTTACCACTAGCCACCCCCGAGCTGAGACCATGATGCTTTGAGACTGCGTCTCTCTGTCTACCAGTGACCAGGAGTGAAGGTTGCAATCCTTCCTCTCTGCTATCACTCACTCTGCGTAAAATTTTCCATAGTTCCCCTCGTGTCTTCCCCCCTTCCATCTCTTTTTCCATACGCCTTATCCTCTCGCGAGGTTGCATGTGGCACAATTACCCTCGCGCCAATCAGGCCCGATGGCTCTATGGATGGGCGGTTCACCATCCCATCCCTCATCAAGCCGCCCACCTACCAGCCTGCGAGACATTAAATTTGGGGGCCAGCGAGCCGCTTTTGGTTCTCCGGACCAGTGGAGTCCAAATACGGTATTCATTTAGGGTGGAAGTTAATGCCACCTTTTCAGGTGCCTTCCACCACCATCGTGGTCTCTTTTCTGCACATCCCCTCTCAGCAGTTCTGCAATAAATTATAAATGTTATTCACATTTATTAACCTCTTCCTGCAGGTCCATTTACATCACATATTCATACTTATGAGTTTTCCATAGTCCTTGGCCGGTCCAGTTATATTTACAAACTGGGGGAAACAGGGTGTTACAATTCCCTCCCCCTTAAAAAGGAACATCGTCCTCGATGTTCTTATCTACTAACATGAATTACATGTACAGAAGTAAACAAAATCGGATATGCCTATCTCATGGCATCCTCCATTTCCCATGTAGCCTCATCTGGGCCAAAATGTTTCCACTGCACCTTGACTTGTGCAATGGTTCTGTTCCGGAGAAGGGTTTCCTTTCTGTTCAGTATGCATTGGGGTTCTAATAGAAATTCTCCCTCCGGTTCCACCTGGATCACAGACCAGTCAATTATATGATTAGCATCATGTACATATTTCTTTAATAATGAAACATGGAAAACATTATGTGCTTTTACTGTGGGAGGAAGTGCTGGCCAATAGGCTACAGGTCCCACTCTATCTAGAACCTCAAAGGGTCCACAATACCGGGGTTCCAATTTGGTACAAGATCCCATTTTTAGGGAACTCCTTCTGGGCTTAATTATGAGATATACATGATCTCCTGTTTGGAATTCTCTTGGAGTTCTCTTCTGATCAGCATAACTTTTCTGTCGGTTCTGAGCGACCTTCGGATTTTGTTTTATCTGAGCCACTTGTTGTTCCATTTCTTTCAAAATGTCGGGTCCAAAATAAATCCTATTTACAAGATTTCTCCAGCTGACTGGGGTATTACATTGTCTACCATAGAGGACCTCGAATGGACTCATTTTTAAGGACGCTTGATAGCCGTTGTTGTAGGCAAATTCTACCAATGGCAAGTAGTCTTCCCATTTCCTAGGTTGATGCATTACATGCATCCTTAACATATTCTCTAATATCTAATTCACTCTTTCTGTTTGGCCATCGTTTTGAGGGTGATAGGCGGTGCTAAACAACAACTTGGTCTCCAAACCCGCCATCAGTGATTTCAAAAATTTGGAAGTGAATTTTGTGTCTCTGTCAGATATTATCTCTCTAGGCATGCTGTGCAGTTGGAACACCTCTTTCATGAATACCTAGGCGATGTCTATCACATTGCAGGTTGATTTGATGGGAATGAAATGAGTAGACTTGCTCAATTTATCCACCACTACCATAATGGGGTCATTCTGTTTGGTTGAAGTTGGCAATCCAGTGATAAAATCCATGGAGATGGTTTCCCATTTCCATTCTGGGATGGGTAAAGGGTGTAGTAGTCTTGCTGGATGTCGATGTTTTTCTTTAAACTGTTGGCATTCTATGCATTGGGCCAAATATTTGGCTATGTCTTTCTTCAATCCCGGCCAATAAAATTGCTTCCAGGTGGCAGTAATCATTTTCTGGTATCCTGGGTGACCAGTGTAGGGTCTTTTATGTAGTTCATCCATGATGAACCTCTTCAGGTCGTCACAATTGGGAATGTACAGTCTATCTCTGTAGGTGAGCAGACCTCCTTCGGTCCTCTGATAGCCTTCATATTTTTCTCCAGTGGTTTCTTGTTGTAGGTATAGGGTAACATTTCGGGTGAAGGGATCTATTTCTTATGCCCCTTTGACTCTGTTCTTGACATTTGTCTCACAGGTACTCACCACTGCCAAGTGAATCATTCTCATGCTTCTGCTAAGGGCATCAGCCACCCTATTCTCTCTCCCTTTAATGTGTTTGATTTCAAAATAAAATTCACTCAGGAAGGCCATCCATCTAGCTTGTCTAGCATTAAGCTTGGGTTGATCAAATAGATACCGCAATCCACAGTGATTCGTCATCAGTACAAACTTCCTTCCCAGGAGGTAATGCCTCCACATTTTCAAGGCATGCACTATGGCAGCCAGTTCTAGATCATGAGTCACATAGTTGACTTCATGCTCATTCAATTTTTGGGATTCATAGTAGATCACCTTTCCTTCCTGCATAAGAACTCCTCCGAGCCCTTCCTTACAGGCATATGTGCACACAAGGAAGTCATCTTTTGGGTCAGCGATTTTCAACACGGGTGCATGGGTTAGCAGATGTTTCAAGGTTTGGAATCTTTCTTCACATTGCTGTGTCCACAGGAATTTTGTTCCCTTCTTCTGGAGGGCAGTGATTGGACAACCAATCTTGGAGAAATATTTTATAAATCTCCTATAGTATCCCGCCAATCCCATAAAGGATCTGATGTCTGAGACATCCTTTGGGGTAGGCCATTCCATGATAGACCTGATCTTGTCAGGATCTACTGCCACCCCTTCCTCGGATAGAACATGTCCCAAGTAATGTATTTTCTTCTAAAAGAAGTCACACTTGTTGAATTTAGCATAGATTTGATGCTCTCTTAGCACTTGCAGCACAAGTTTAAGATGTTCTTCATGTTCTTCTCTGTTCTTAGAGTAGATTAATATATCATCAATGAATACTAGTACAAATTTATCTAAAAATTTACTGAGTACATTGTTCATTAAGCACATGAAAGTGGCAGGGGCATTGGTTAACCCAAATGGCACTACCACAAACTCATAATGACCATACCGTGTCCGCAAAGNTCTTCATGTTCTTCTCTGTTCTTAGAGTAGATTAATATATCATCAATGAATACTAGTACAAATTTATCTAAAAATTTACTGAGTACATTGTTCATTAAGCACATGAAAGTGGCAGGGGCATTGGTTAACCCAAATGGCACTACCACAAACTCATAATGACCATACCGTGTCCGAAAAGCGGTTTTATGGATGTCTTCACCCTTAATTCGGACTTGATGGTATCCCGAACTCAAGTCAATATTTGAGAAAATAGATGCACCTCCCAACTGATCGAATAGATCATCGATCCTGGGCAAGGGGCATTTTCTCTTTATGGTTACTTTATTAAGTTGTGTGCAATCTATACACAGTCTAAGGGTGCCATCCTTATTTTTCACAAATAGGACTGGTGCTCCCCATGGGGACACGTTGGGTCGAATATAACCTTTGTCCATCATTTCTTTCAATTGCAATTTGAGTTCAACTAACTCAGGCATGCTCATCCGGTAGGGTGTTCTAGACACTGGCACCGCTCCTGGTGCAAGTTCTATTGAGAAGTCAATGTCTCTTATCGGAGGTAGACCCGGTATCTCCTCTGGAAACACATCTCAGTATTCTCTTAGGATAGGGTGATCATCAGGGCTTGGATATACACCTTCAGTTGTTTTCAACACCTGTACTGCATATAGGGGACATCCCTTTCGACAATACTTCCTCATTTGTAATGCTGATATTTGTCTCACCGAGACCGGTTTTCGGATCCCTTGAAGGGTTATCCTTTTTCCTTCTTCGCTCACACATTCTAAGGTTTTATAGTAACAATCCAGTTTGGCTTTATGGGCGGCCAGCCAGTCCATACCAATCAACAGGTCGTATGACCCCAGGGGTAATACATTAAGGGTTGCTTGGGTGAGGAATTCACCCAACATTAGTTGGCAAGCTGGAATGACCTCTACTACCTTTCTTTTAGTGTCAGTGGCTAACTGTACCAACCATGGTTTAGTTTGCTTTTGTGGCTGCAGTTTACACTTATCAATAGTTCTAGGGGCTATATAACTCAAATTTGAACCAGGGTCAATCAAAACAGACACTAGATGGTTGAAAATCATACCTTCTATTTCCACCACTGAAGCTTGGTGGTCAGCTTGGTTATTATCCAAGGCTGCATAAATCTGTGGCACACTCCTTGCCACATCATTGACCATGGTAGCTTCCTTCATGTTATAAATTTTTCGACTGTTCTGTTGTCAGAGTGGACAGTCTCTCTGGAGATGCTCTCCTCCACAATCCCAGCATTCCAAGGGTTTTCTATTTGGGTTATCAGTCTTTACTGGTATAGGTCCAGAAGTTTTATTTCCATCTGCCGAGGGAAAGTTCTGTTGGAGTACACTCTGGGTTGGAAAGTTCATTCTATGGTTCTTCTTGTAGTTTTTCAATCCCGAGGATTTACTCCCCTTCTTATGAAATTTTGAACCATTCTTCTGTTTCCAATCTCCACGAGATTCTACCCAATGTCCATATTGTTCATGACAATATGTTGCCTTTCGTATAGTGTCTTCTAAGGTCTTTGGCTCGTCGAATTCGATTCGGTTCTGGTATTCTTTGGGTATCCCACTGATGAAGCATTGGGCCTTCGCCTTCTCTTCTTTGATGTAAGGTACATATCTCAGTAAGTCAAGAAATTTGTTGACATACTCCTCCATAGTAAGTTGTCCCAGTTTGAGTTCATAAAACTCTTTAGCCTTCTCGTCGAAATATCTTTCCGACAAATACTTCTTCCAGAAGTACTTCTCAAACCATTTCTAAGACAGGTCCTCCTCGCGGACCCCTTTCAAATTCTTAAGGTCTTCCCACCAGATGGAATCCTTTCCGTTCAGATTGAAAGTGACCACTCGGGCCTTCATGTTCTCTGAGAAATCATGGACTCTGAAATATTTCTTCAGTCCAAGTAGCCAAGCCTCAGCTTCCTCTCCCTTCTTTATCTCGTCGTCGAAGGAGGGAGGTTTGGCCTTTTTAAATTCCTCGAATTTATGACTCTTGGAAGTCTTTTGCTTATTTTGTCTCTTTTGGGATTAGGAACTGGTCCTGCTGCTAGAAGAGCCTTCTGAATCACCAGCTTCCTTCTTAGTGGAATCGTCTGGCATTGGTCCTTTACCACTGGGGTGGACCTTTTTGGATGTGCTTCTCTCAGTGTGGCCACTGACACGACCACGATTCTGCATCTCAGGTTCATGTTACATTTGTCGTTGTAGGTCAGATAAGCTCTGCAGTAGAACTGCATTAATTTCAGTTTGCTTTTCTTGTTCTTTCATCATCCTTTCATTATCGGCCTTGCAGCTTTGCAATTAGACCATGAGACTCCTCATAGTCTCAGCTAGGTCTGGAGGGGTTCCTATTGCTCTTCTTTCGTCAGAATATTCACCTCTATTGTGGGAGCCTTCTCCCACCTCTTGGTGAGTCACCATTTTCTGCGTTTGTAGATTCCCGCGGGTGATCGTCTGCTTGAGTGAAAGGACAAACACTAGTTGTTAGTCAAGAGTTAAATTCATTTTTATAAATTGCACATAAATTCATAACTCTTTCACATGCATACACAATCGAGTTTCCATATTCCAAGTTCTTAGTCCTGGTCAAGATAGTTAAGTCAGGGGGTTACTCCTCATAGGAGTGTTTTGAACGAGGTTTATGTGTGACTGGTGCATGAGCCCAATCAAGCCGAGTGTTGTAACCATGCTCTGATACCACTTTGTAACACACCCACTACCGTAATTCAAAATGTTGGTTGATTTCTCAATAACGAGAATCCATGGAGCTTGTAGCAGCAAAATGCCAATTCCCGATTCACAGGTCTCCTATTTACCTACCCGGATCTCTGTACATAACCAGGGTCTTATGTCCCTTTCAAGGCTACTCCCATCGGAGTTTTGGGGTTTCCAATGACATAATTCACCAGTCCTCAGAACTCGTGATTCCCCGATCCCCAATATACCCCTAGCGTATTGGCTCTATAGGCTAAGCCCTGGATAATGTGACCACAACCATCACAAGACCACCACCTTTAATCCTGTCGGGGTTTTGCGCCTTTCGGTGTCACGATGTGCAAGTCCCCTGGACTCTCGATCCTCTGACTCCCGATGCGCCTTTACACTGGCTAGCCCTCTTGGCTATACTACGGTCCATATGACCACTTACCATATGACTGCAGCCGTATAACTTCCCATCAAGATTTTGGGGTTTTCACTGTCGAATGCAACTTACCTTGTGGGTCCCCGACTCCTGATATGCCAATACAGAAATGCGCACGACACCTGTCCTCCACTGTGACCCACACTCCTGTGACAAATCGGGAAATCGTGTATCGGGATATCGCGATTCTCGTTGCACTAGTTCACGGAACTCTCCAAGTTCTGAACCTCGATATGGTAACACCTGTCCTCCACTATCTCTCGTTGTGGCCCACACGGCCCTCCCGTCGGGATATCATGGATCGCGATTCCAATGTGTGGGAGTTTCTTACCTCCGAAAATTCCGATTCTCCGATTCCCGACTCCTCAGGATCTCCTAACATGCGTCCCAAATAATGAGCGGTCCTGATCTCGTCAGAATATCGCGCTTCACGACTTCGCAGCTTCTATTGCCAATATCACGGGCTTCAACCTACGAAACCCCGAGATACGATCCTACGTGTAGATCCGACGGTTCTCCCGTGACCCAGATCCAACGACTACCCTTCTTTCTCGCTCCTGGCATCTCACGACTTCGAGCACCAAATGCTTGAACCCTTACCCTGCAAACCTCTGAGTTCATGAAATCCCTGGATATTTTCCACCTGTCCTCCTTGGATGGATAGTTCTGATCCTCTCGTGGCTTCGCCATTCATGACTTGGAGCATCCAATTTTTGGACTCCTACCCCGCGAACCTCTAAGCTCACGAGATCCCTGGATCTCTGCCACCTGTCCTCCTCAGATGAACGGCTCTGATCCTCTCGTGGCTTCGCCATTCGTGACTTGGAGCATCCAATTTTTGGACTCCTACCCCGTGAACCTCCGAGCTCATGAGATCCCCAGATCTCTGCCACCTGTCCTCCTTGGATGGATGGCTCTGATCCTCTCGTGGCTTCGCCATTTGTGACTTGGAGCATCCAATTTTTGGACTCCTACCCCGCGAACCTCCGAGCTCACGAGATCCCCGAATCTCTGCCACCTGTCCTCCTCGGATGGACGGCTCTGATCCTTTTTCCCCTATTCATGAGGCTTAACCCTCGTCTATCTACCTATGGATCTAATGACTGTCAGGTTTCCTAGCTAAGATCTAACAGTTCATATCGGTCCCGATGCCACGCCCTTTCCTACTACTCTTTGGACGTGGAAAAATCAACGGTCCAGATGTTCTCATGGAGCCTGGGGGTCTACTATTCAGATTTCCTCGCTATTCATGAAGATAGGGGAAAAATGGTTAAGGCAATTAACGCCCTCATTCATTCCTTCGATTTAAAGATCGTGAATGACAGCAGGTTCCTTGACAGGATCTCATTCGTTGATCAATACTTATCCTTATGCTACTACTTTGGGATTTTGAAGAGGGTCATTCCTCTTCATACAAGGTTGCTAAGACTTGCACATCCAAGTCATTTTTCCAGGTTCTTGGTAAGCCTTTCTAAGAAGGGAATCTCTGGGAAGAGATCTAATCCAGGGCATTCCTGGAAACAGACAAAGGGAAACAAATTCCCGAGGATGGACTGGAAGTCTGACTTGGTTCAGCTCATGCATAATCAAATCCATTTATCAACATAAATCATGCATGGTTTCCTCTATTATAAGCATATATCTATTCATTCTTATCAAACACTGCATCGACATTCTAACACTGAAATCATTTACAATTTCATAGTTCTATGAGCATATATATACATATACCAGTCTATGAATTTCAAGATGCTATATATATAAAACACTTATCAGAAATAACACCATGAATGGGTGCAACTGCTGAGAGGGGTGCTCGTTTCCACCCAACCGTAGGCTCAACAACTCCCAACGGATTTACTACTAGCCACCCCCAAGCTGAGACCACGATGCTCTGAGACTGCGTCTCTCTATCTGCCAGTGACCAGAAGCGAAGGTTGCAATCCTTCCCCTCTGCTATCACTCACTCTGCGTAAAATTTTCCAAATTTCCCCTCGTGTCTACCCCCCTTCCATCGCTTCTACCATACGCCTTATCCTCTCGCAAGATTGCATGTGGCACGATTACCCTCACACCGATCAGGCCTGATGGCTCTATGGATGGGTGGTTCACCATCCCATCCCTCATCAAGTCGCCCACCTACCAGCCTGCGAGACATTAAATTTGGGGGCCAGCAAGCCACTTTTGGTTCTCCGGGCCAGTGGAGTCCAAATACGGTATTCATTCAGGGTGGAAGTTAACGCCACCTTTTCAAGTGCCTTCCACCGCCATCGTGGTCTCTTTTCTGCACATCCCCTCTCAGTAGTTATGTAATAAATTATAAATGTTATTCACATTTATTGACCTCTTCCTGCAGGTTCATTTACATCACATATTCATACTTATGAGTTTTCCATAGTCCTTGGCCAGTCCATTTATATTTACAAACTAGGGGAAACAGGGTGTTACACTGTGATAGCCACAAACAACAGGAGTTCGGGAAGTACTCCCAGGTTCACCATTTTGGAACAAACCAGAGGAAACATTTGATTAAAAGAATGGGAGCACAACATCCCCGAAGGCAAGCAGCAAGCCAAAAAGATAATGAATTCCTTAGAAGAGGCTTTTAGTTCTATAGACGGTGATCTGCTAGGCATTGATAGTGGAGGTAATGTCGAGGCATTGATGCAAATGGATATGGAAAAAATATCGCTTGATCTGAAGGAAAAAGAGGAAAGAGATTCGGCCGAGATTTCCCAAGTGACTATGGTGGACATAGTCCAAATAGACAAATGCATGATTAGAACAAGCGCGCAATTATGTGCCATCGACATCATAGACGGACAGATGGAAGACAGGCTGCTGAAATTAGCCCGAGAGTGTTACTTCTTTGAAGCCAGCTGTCAAGCAGAACCGTCACAGCTGATATCTCAGCAGGTTGAAAGATGTGTCGCCTATACCGAGCACGCACGAGGACAAACGTCTGGCACCAAGTGAAGACAAAGAAGAAGAAATGGAGTGATTGCTCTCCTCCTTATCATAACCTAAATTTTGTGACGATCGAGATTCTATCTTATTTGTAAAACTGTATAAATATACCACAGAAAGAAAAGAAAAAGGCTAGACCTTTTTTGTGTCGATTGTAACAAAGTTTTTACATTTTGAGAGTTAATACAAAGAAAATCTGAAGATTCTCAATTCCGTCATGACTGTTAAGGTCCTAACCCGCACATAGGTAGATCAATGTATTCGGATGTAGTAAAGGTCAATATTAATAAGACCTTTCAATAAAATAGAATAAGGCGGATGTAAGAAGACCTAATAGAAGCTTCTGCTTCTAGAAGGATCTTCCTCTAGATGCTTCTCTTAAGAGACATATTTAGTATAAATAAGGGTGGAGGGTATGAAGAACCCTAGCTTGGAGATTATTGTAACAGAGCACTGCTCGACTGGAGGTTGCCCCCTCGAAGAGGCCTGTGAACATTGCTATCTAATTCAAAGTGCTATTTCTGTTGCTATTTCGTATATCATTTCTGTGTATTGTGAAGATTATGCTGGATATTTTACTGATATTCTGTTTTTTCTAGCATTTCAATTCTGTTCTGCATATTTTATA